>JAUMHR010000076.1:17844737-17864075 GCA_032361145.1 Enteromius fasciolatus
AATGAAGACAATTCATTGCCATAATAATGGTGGTGTTATTTTGTGGCTGTAAAAAAATAAAATAATTTTATTATTGTTTGATATTATTGATTTTATTAAATAATGTTTTGATTTATTTTTCCATAATATCTGGTTAATGATATTCTTTATTTTACAGTGCAATAGTAATGTATTTAATATTCAGTTTGATGCTTAATATTTCTAACAATAATAATTAATTTTATAGTGATTTATGTATAACAAAATATGATATTATTTCATATAGTATTTTATGAAATAACATTTTATATATTGTATACTTAATAGTAATATGTTTCACTTATTAATTTATGTAGTCATTGGTATAGAATTGCAAAATGATATTATTTGATATAGTATTTTTTTGTATATTCTAGAACATTCTATACATTTTTATGTTACAGTACAATAGTATGATTACAATATTGATGTAATATGTAAATATTTTTAAGATAATCATTTTTTGTAGTAGTATTAGCATTTAGCATATATTCACAATGTGATTTTAATTTTATTTAATTTTATTTATTTGCCAAATTCTGCACAACTCCGCAAACCTGGGGATCTTTAAAAAAAAAAAGTTTTATTGTCTTTTTTCCTCTTCAGATCATTCACCCCTAAGTAGTGTTATTTAGTAGTTCCCGTGTTACACTGTAAGATACAGTGCACACACACACACACACCTGTTTTCTTTGGTCTGGAGGGGTGTTTGTTTCCACCTGTGTCCATCAGGTGGAGCTATTGAGTATGATATCACTTCCTTTGCACACGGTGAGACTGTTGCGCCCCTGTTGTGACGTGAAGGACGCTCAGCCGGAGCTGTCTGCGTCTCGCCCCTGTGTGTCTAAACACTCGCTGTCAGTCTGCCGATTGCATTTGCAGATGCAGGTGAAGCCACTTTAATGATTTATCTCTTACGGCAGCGGGAAACGATTCCTCCGGCATTCTGCGGGAACTGCATTCGAGTCCCTCAGCGCTGAAAAAGCCATCAGAGGAGAGATCTGTCTTGTTTAAGATCTCTCCGCGTCTGCTGTCGCCTATGAAGATTAAGAGCGAGGGAGAGACAGAAATGAGAAAAAGGAAGTGACAGAATTGAGAACGAGGGGCAGCGAGAAAGAGAGCGAGACGGAAATGATAGAGAGACCTGTACGCTACAGTGAGAGAGAAAGAGCGACAAAGATAGACAGAAAGTGCAAGAACCACTCTCTCTGCAAGTCTCATGCAAATCAGGCCTGCAATAAGGAAGCTCCGCCTCAATGGGTTATTAAAGCTCTGTCCTGATTTGCATAACCCCTCCCCCACAGCATCTGTGGCCTCACTGAAGAACATATGTGTGTGTGTGAGTGAGTGAAATGAGCAGCCTCTCTTGAGGCCGTGACCTATGACCTTGATCTCTATTGTTCTGTTTGACCCTGTGGAGTGCTGTAATGAGGAGTGGCACGTCCTCCCTAATGGCTTTGACCCCCCAAATGCTCTTCATTAAAACCCCCTGCACACCCCTCAGGCTAACACCCTGCCCTCCGCGCGTCTGACTTCATAAACGCAGTAACATTATATCATCACCGAGACTGATGCTCTGATCTCAGCGTTTAGGGTTCGTTAGCGCTGCCTGTTGCCAGTTTGATTAGATCTCATGTGTTAGGGAAAGAAAGAAAGCAGTAGAGGAGAATGTGCAAGCACCCGTGTGTTTTGATGGATGCACGCAGGTTGTTTGCTGTAATTGCAGCTTTGTGTCTCGCAGTTGCATCTGTGTTTTGTAATTGTGACTGTGCATTCTGACTTCATATCTACTGTATTTTCCATAATTGCAACTTAATATCTTAGTTTCGTCTGTTTTTCAGAATTGCATCTTTGCTTTACAATTGATCTTACATAAAAACCCGCCCCCCCCTTAGTTACTGTTGCTTCAGCTGACGAGCTCACACCACACACACCTCATATTCTCATGCAGTGAAAAATACATGCAAACACAGACAAGACAGAGCAGAGTACTTTACTATGAAACAAAGTCTTAGCTTTCTGATTTCGTCATTTTCGTGATAACTATATTGCCTCAGTTCAAGCGGTGCATGTTAATTGGTCATCTCTTCCTCTTTACAGGTTATAGCATGAAATAAACAAGAATGAACATATCTTGTTTCAGCCGTGGACAAACAATAGTATACACTACTGTTCTAGTTATTCTGATAGTCTAATCTCCACTCTAGTGTGCTTGTAGGCAGTGTTGGGCAAGCTACTTAGAAGATGTAGTGAGCTAAGCTATCAGTTACTCTACATTGAATGTAGCTTAACTACACTAAAGCTACTACCCTGAGAAATATAGCAAGCTAAGCTACAGCAACATGGCAAAAGTAGTTTAACTACATCTAAGCTATTTTTTTTTATTGAACCAGCTTTAAATCAGTGCTACCTTAGTGATAAAAAATGTCATTCAAACAGAAAGGCACGCATAATTGTGCCTATCATTAATTTAACTATTGTTCCAAACCAATTTGGCAACAGAAACATAATAACAATTAACAAAAGGTGTCGAGAGTGTGTGTGTGTGTGTGTAATCTGAATGCATGCATATGTTTAACTCAGTGCAGCTTAAACCACAGGACAAACAACATTATTATAAACTACTCTAAACGGTACCAACATGGCTTAATAAGTCGTCACTGACATTACTGCGGGCGGCTGCATTGGCCCGTGTGTGGTGGTGGCCTCATATACTGATCTAGGATCAGTGATCTGAGCATTTGTATTTCCGATTTGTGCCTAAGCGTCAGAAATGCTTGGGAAATGTAGCGTTAGCTTGTGTGGACGCTACCGCGCTACTTGATCAATAAAATAGCTTCGCTAAAGCTATTTGATTGTGAAAATAGCGACGCTACTGAGAAATGTAGTTAAACTAGTAGCGTCACCACTGCAAAAAATAGAGAATCTTCATTGTAATTGGTCAGATCACCTGTCAATCAAACCCCCTGGGCAGGATGATTTGCGATTGACTTCTGACTTTGTATCTCTCAATTGGGTCGACTGTACTTTTCTGTAGCTGCAGCCTTATATCTTAGAATTGCGTACATTTCATTATATTTGAGAACTGAGGCTATCTATATTTAAAAATGTAAAAACTTTAAATCTCTTTTTCACAATTGCAACTTACTTACTATTCTTACTGTATTCTCTTCCAATTACGTATTTTTCATAATTCTGATGTTATAGCTCCCATTTTGAATCTTTTTTTTTGTATTTCTGGTATCCAACAATACATCATATTTCTTAATTTTTCATAATTTCAATTTAACATAACCTTGTTGTCTCAAAATTGCGTCATTGTATCTCACAGTGACTTTACCTTACAATTCTTTATAAGCTGCATCTGCATATTTAATAGTAATTTAGTTTATATCAGTGAATTGCATCAGTTTCAGGTCCAATTTTTGAAAACAATTTACCCATGCATGGAATTTCTAAACAAAGGGTATTGTAAAGTTCAAATCTATGCTTCTGAGTTGACGTCCCTTTTCAGATGGTGTCATATACAGTTTATCACTTATAATGTTAACCAAGGGCTAAATAGTCTTCCATATTCAAACTCAAACTCAGATTTGTGTGTAAATCATTCCTAATTTAAAAAAGTTAATCTGGGTAGGTGCCATGGTATGCATCAGCTAGCCATATTCAGATAAAGTACCACAGGGTGTGGAAGATCTGCCAAACTAAACAGAAAGATTTCAGGAACATCACACCCACGTTACATCTACCTAGAGCACGTTTATAAATCTTTTTCATACTTTGGAAAGGCTGAGGCGATTCAGTCAATCTGTTGCATGTTTAATTGCATAACATTTTTTGGGGCTCTTTTGCTATTTTTTATTTATAGACCTAGAGAGAGGGTAGACTGAAATAATCTGAGTTTCTCGAATGACCACTAGGCCATGACTACAGGTATAGCTTTTTCTTCAGTATTTCTCAATCCTTTTCCTGCAGAACCCCACAAGACTGCATGTTTTGGATTATTTGACTCGTCCAATTCAGGTCACGGATGCTCTCGATGAGCTAATGAGCTAATCAGTAGAATCAGGTATGTTAAATAAGGGAGATCTAAAATATGCAGCGATGGGTTTGAGAAATGCTGCATTACATTTACATTAAAGGTGTGATTTTGGTTTGATGCATTGCCTGAAGTTTTTGTTTTTTTTGCTGTTTCTGCTATGAACCAAAGTAATGTTTAACAAAGTCCCTATAATGAGCACTTTTGATGAAGAAAGATTCTCTCAGCTGGCAGACACTATCATAAAATAAAAATAATTGGCAAAATAATTGGCATTACATCACTTGCTCCCCATTGAATCCCACAACGAATGGGTGCCGTCAGAATAAAAGTCCAAACAACAAAATAATACATAATTAATGCATCAATGAATGTCTTTTGAAGCTTTATGCTTCAAAAGAAAGCAAAAATTTCTGGATAAAATACGACTCCTATCAATAATAACACTTAAAACCAGTAAAAAGCATGCACATCCTGTTGTTTTTACCTTTTTATGCTTATTTCTCTTCTGATTCAGACAACACAAGATTTTTTTTGTTTTGTTTTGTTTTTGTTTTTTTTACAAAAAAGCAGCTTTTCATTTCACAAGACATTAACTGATGGACTGGAGTGCTGTGGATTACTTGTGATGTTTTTATCAGCTGTTTGGACTCTTATTCTGACGGCACCCATTCACTGCAGAGGAGCTGTTGCTGAGCAAGTGATGTAATGCATCATCTCTCCAAATCCGATGAAGAATTAAACTCATATACATTTTGTATACATACAAACATGGCGTGTACCGAGCAGCAACAATTGTTCAACTCTTCTGTTGCAGCTGTTTTGAGAAATTTTCATGACAGGTTTTCTTTGAAAATGGAGCAGAAGTAATTAAAGACATTTTCCTACCAGCTACAATTGGTTACGGTGGCTTCAGGTTCTGTCGCTACGCATACGTCATCGGAGTGAGTGGTCTGATTGGTTGTAGATTCGTCCAGTAGTATACAGAGGCATCTGATGGACGCAGGTTAAGCCCAAGGTAGCTTGGCCAGACTAGGCTCGTATGAGCTTTATAGTCGCGGAAGCCAGGCTAGCGTAATGTACCTTCAGCTTTACTTGACATCAAAGAATCATTATAGACTGCTTGGAACATTTTGGTGAACCAAAGTGGACCTATAGAGCATATAGGATCATTTAACCCTTTAACCTCCACTTGTAATTTCTGTGTGTGTCCAGTGGAGCAAAGGCCTTTGGTGCATCACAGCACGCTTGAACGAGCAGCTCCTGTTGACGTGACAAAGAGCCAGCACTTACGGGTCATCAGGACATCAGAGCTGATTCACAAAGGCCTGCAGGACACACACACACACTCTTTCACACAAGCCGAGTGCAGACTCATGGGTAATTGGGCATACCATCTCAGCAGCAAGTGTCTAATAATAGGGCCATCATGTGTGTTAGATGGAAGGACGCGTTGAATTAGAGCTTCCCACTGAACTGTGTTAACCCATAACGTTATGACAGCGAGAGAGGGCTTTAAGTATATGCTCTAAAAGCCAATAACAGGCTCCTAAGGCCCTAATGGTGATCAGGTTTACAGGCATGTTACACCTGCAGGAGAGCAGGGGCAATTTTAGGGTCCGTGGATATTCAGCACTCTGCAGAGGCCATAATTTTACTATTTCCAATAAGAAATGATGTTGTTGTTCAAAGGTTTGGGGTTTGTATAACGTTTTTTTAAAAGCTCACCATCTGCATTTATTTGATCAAAAAAGGGGTGAATATTATTATTTACAATTTCAAAAAATAGTTTTCTATTCAAATATCTATTCAAATGTAATTTATTCCTCTGATTACAAAGCAGATCATCAGCGTCATTACTCCAGTCTTCAGAGTCACATGATCCTTCTTTGCAGAAGTACCCCAATATTTTTATATTTTTAAACCAAATATTGTGCCAAATGTTTAATGAGCGATTATGTGGTTTGGTTTAGTACATTTTATCCTAAATTAAAAATGCATATGTGCAACTCAATTGGAACGTGTAATCATTTGCACGCAGGCTAATACATGTGTGCATGCAATTAGTGAAGGAGACCTTCAGAGAGGAGGAAGACGAGGGAAGGATTTCCATGAAGACTGTGGAGTTGTGATGGTTTGACTGAGTGCAGCCGTGGAAATGTTCTTTCAGTGTAAACACATCCATCATCTGCTGTATCTTCCTCACCACAGCAAGAACAGATTGAGCAAGAGGAAGAGAGCGAGGGGAGAAAACAGAAGAATGATGTGACAGAGGTCACACAATCTGCTGCTTCTGAGAGAGGAAACGGTAAAATTAGAAACTCTTTTAGAGACAAGAGGGAGGGAGAAAAAGCCATCAAAGACCGTCAGACATGTGCCACCTTGAAGAGAGCAGTCAGAGGAAACCAAAGACTAAAATTCATCTCTGAAGATGCGGGAGGAGAGATTCCCCGCAGAGAGCATCGCATAGGGAGTTAAAGGGACAGTTCACCAAAAAACCAGAAAATTATATATTAATCCTCAAGTCCTTCGAAACCTTCACTGATGTCAGTACAGCTATAGGCACCAGGTTTAAAATAAGATTATAGTAAATATTGTGAACAGCACTCACTTTAGGTCTTTATTTTAGTAACGCTGATATACTGTAATAATTTGTCATATTTTTAATCATTTTGTTTATTTTATGATTTAAGTTGTAGTTATGTTTTTTTGTGTTTCTGTCAATATTTATAATATTAATACATTTAATATCATTAGTTTTTGTTAATTTACAGTATTTTATTTTTTATTTTCTGTTTTCATTTCAATGTTAAAATTATTTTATATAAAATTTTAGTAATTAAAAACATATATATTATTATTCAATTCAATTTAAATTTATTTGTATAGCGCTTTTCATGATACATATGTAATGTTTTACAGTATATGTAGTAATAGCTTGTACATGTAGATATGGCACAGATGTGAGGTAAAGATCAGTTAATAACGTAATCGAACAGACAAGGAACATTATAATTTATTAGCAGAGTTGGGTAGTGCTGGGTGTTGTTTCAGGGTTGGCATCATCTGAAGTCCTGTGGGGTCCTCTTTATTATTTAGATCTTTTTTTTTTTTTTTTTTTTTGTGTTTATAGCAATATTGCACTGGCAAGTAGCCACTAGATTGAACCATCATTTATATTCTGTTATATTTTTGGTAATATTTTGAATTTATATATGTGATCCTTGACCACAAAACCAGTCTTAAGTCGCTGGGGTATATTTGTAGCGATATCCAAAAATACACTGTATGGGTCAAAATTGATTTTTCTTTTTTGTCAAAAATCCTTAGGATAGTAAGTAAAGATCATGTTCCATGAAGATATTTAGTAAATGTCTTACTGTAAACATATTAAAACTTAATTTTTATGTAACACTTATGACTGGTTTTGTTGTCCAGGGTCACATTTTTTTATTATTATTTATTTTTTCAAGTTCAATTTGAATTTTTAATTTTTTCTTAATTTGTGTTCTTTTTAGAATTAGTTTTTTAAAAAGTATTTATATGAAAGCTTTATTTCTATTATGATGAAATAAATGTTTCCATGTTTAGTTTATCTTTAAACAAGAAATGGATATGTTCCATTGGCGACTATATTTTAAGAAAGTTATTGTTAATTGCAAGTCAAGTCATTAAACAGTAAATGGTTTTAGTTAACGTTGCACTTTGCATAAAGCTAATATTTGGCTTTAGAAGTGCCGGAGTTCAGTGCAGTTGTGGTGTGGTTTTTCAGGGAACTCTAGCTGAATGGAAAAGCGCTGCGTAAAGATCCTTTCATGAGAGGTTGAGGCCGGCTCTGAGTGACAGAGCTCTGCCGGGTCGGTGTCGCTGCATTAGACTGGGGTTTTTCATCAGCGCAAACCGCTGGCTCTCCCGGGCCTCCGCTGGTAAAGGGAAAGTTTAAAAGTTAATTGCTCTGCTGTTACCTGTCAGCTATTTTCAGCGGTGGCGCATTAGCTGTAGATACTAATGAGAACTGGGGAAAACCTAGAATCAGAGGCAGGAGAGCAAAAAAAGCACAAAAACCAATGAAGACTTAAAGTCGTTGAGCCCTTCAGCGCCTGCCCATGGTATTTCTTGTACGAGAGCCACTTTTTCATTAAATGTTGAATGTATTTCTGGCAGTTTTATTGTCTTGAGTGAAAGGCATTTGCATTCCATGTTTACTATTCTTCCATAGAGACCGTAATGAAATGGAATTGAATATTTTATGATTTTTTAATGATGTTTTTCTTCTAAACTGTGGAGAGAAAGTCGTGTAGCCCTCAGCATGGGCTCCACAGGACTTGGGGAAAACTCTGTATCCGTGTGTCTGATTGAGACTAGAGGCCATGAGGCCGTTCTCATTCACAGCTCCAATTCCTGCTTTCTGCTTCTTGATGTTTCTTTTGTTCTCTTCCTCACCCAGTTAGTCTTTTCTTGTGTTCGCTTGCGTTCAAACCTGACTTCTTTGTTGGTCGCTTGGTTTCTATTTCTGAAATGTTTTTTTATTGTGCTTTTTTTTTTTTGTTATTCATTTTGAAGGAAAAAATACTAAATAAAGATACTAGATATAAATGGAATACTAGAAATACATTTACTTGCATTTATTTTCTTTCTTTTTGTTCTGGAGGAAAATTTCAAAATGTCATTTTTTGTGAGTACTGAAATGAATAAAACTAACACTGAAGTAAGAAATTAAACTGACTTTTTAAAACTAATAAAATTAACTGAATTAAAATTTACTAAATTTGACTTAAACTTTCTAGTTTTCATTTAAAAGTACTAAAATGACTAAAAAATTAGAACTCTTAATATTAGTTTATGAATAATATTATTATTAAAAATCATGATTATTATTATAATTACATATTTAAATAACAAAATTTTTTTTTAAATGTCTAAAACATTAATAAATTAAAAAAACATACACATTTCTGAGGTTGAATTGGAATTGAAAAATATTTGTGCTGTCAAACATTTAATCACATCCAAAATAAAAGTTTTTGTTTATATAATATCTGTGTGCATACTGTGGATATATAAATACAAACACATGCATGTATATATTTAGAAAAATGGTATGTTTATATAACAAATATATTTACATATTATACATAATAAGTGAACACAGTAAACATACATAGCCTGCATGTAATATATATATATATATATATATATATATATTTATATATATTATGTACACAAAAACTTTTATTTTAGATGCGATTAATCAGAATTAATTTTTTGACAGCCCTAAAAAAAATAAGACATTTAAAATGACCAAAAACTTAAAAATGACAAACTTACTCAAAAAAATGACAGAGAAATAATAATAAAATGGAATAAACATAAAAAGACTAAAATAGCACAACATTTTACTAGCACTAAAATAAATATGTAAAAACACTTAAGAAGGATACCTGACGTACACAAACAGAAACAAACATCAGAATGGAAAATTAAGATGGTTATTAAGATAAAATAGTAACACTGCTTTCTGTTTCTTTTCTCAGAATCGCCATCAGCACCTTCACAGACTTCCAGACGTCCACACTGAGACAGCGGCCCGACTCTGTCCTTCGCCAGCAGCTTGAAAAGAGGCATGAAAACCAGCTAGACCTTCCCACGAGCACCCAGCCAGCAAACTCTAACCAGCTCATCAAGATGGCAGTGTGGGGTCTGTCGGCCACGTTAGGAGCGGCGGCGCTGGCCGTGGCACAAACCGCCATGGACTGGGCTCCTGAGTTTCTCTCACAGCTCTTCTGACGTCTCGTGTGCCAAAAACAGTGTTCTGCAATCACAAATATGTGTTACGTGATGCAAAACACCTGGAGAGAATGAAGCTGCTGCTTATTTATGCTCCCCCCCCCACCCCTTATTTATAGATTTTAGCCGTGCTGATATTGGCGAAGTGGGAGGAGTCAAGCGAGGTTTTTGTGATCATAAGCATTTCTGGATGTCGTTCCATCAGCACAATGTCAGGGAAAGTGCTCCGCTAGGCCGTTTCAACAGCACAAATTATTAAAAGGGTTTTTTTCCTCCTGAATGGCGTCAGTAGTGAGTGAAGCTCATTAAGAGTAGAAAAGACCACTGAGACTCGCTGGTGAACAACACCGCTTATTCTGGGGCCAGATCAACCTACACGCGCTTTCAGGATCCACGGCTCACGTGCCAGCTATTTCCTTCAGAAACCAACCAGTGTCCTTCTGTGCACAGATTATACAGTCCATGCCTTTCTCCTTCCATCACTAAAGGAACAAAATGGGTCGGTTTCACTGAGAAAGTGCTAGTAAATTGAACTAAATCATTAAACATTAATTATCTTGAAGTAGAAAAACTAAAAAAAAGCTGACAATGATCTTGTTTTATTTACAACAAATGTTTTATTTACAGTAGTGGCCTGTTTTATGTCACCACATACACACAGATAATGCTGGGTAGATTACTTAAAGTAGTAGTAATTACTTTTTTGATCAGTTTAAAATGACATCACCAGTACTGTTTACAAATAATTTACAATATGCAGTCCATATAGATAGTAACTGTAATCTGATTATAAGTATTTTAATTGATAATATACTTTAAAGTGCCTCTATGATGGATTTTTGTGAAACCACCTGTTGGTCTCTTTGCATTGGTTCTGAATGAAAACGCTAATTTATTCTGTGCCACTAGGTGTAGCTTCTGGAGCGGGAAAAGCTCCAAACACTGCTTTAAATGAAATCGACCAATCACTGGAGGAGTTTGAAAAAACGGTGTCTATGAACAAATAAGATCAAAATAAATGCATATTATAAGAAAATGAAAGTTTTTTTGATCTTGTATGCATGTCAGCGTGCTGTTAGGGACTCCCAAAACCTAAATATGAACCGTTCATAACCCATAATAGGGGCACTTTAATTAATTTAATTAACCAGATTTTTGGAATCTGATAATCATGCAGTCCAGATCACATGTAATCAGATACTATGTATGAATATATATGTTGACCCTAATTTTATATTTTAGTATTAATTTTAATGTTACTACTTTCCCAGTTTAATCTGAACACAGATGAGTGACTGCCGTTTTTCAACATATTTATCTTGTTATAAGGATTTCTGGATACACTGTAAAAAAAGATATATATTTTTACTGGAAAACTAATTTATTGAAGACCTATAAGTAAAAACTCTTAAAGTTTAAACTCAAATAACTACAAAGAAAGGGCAAGTACTGTAACTCGAATGAAAGTGACATTATATAAAAAAAAAAGGCTGAAATATTTTCTAAAAATCTCATTTATAACTGAAAAATATATTTATCTATGCTGCATTTACCTGCTTTTAAAAGCATGTTCGCCTCCAAAAATTCATAGTTTTAAATAAAAGCAAGATTATTCAAGTGTTTCACAAGAAGTTATTTTTCTACAGTTTTTTTCATGTTCAGTTCAGGGGTAGATTGTTATTTATTAGTAATTTGTGAAATTTACTAGCAGTTTCTGATCGAAAACTATTTGTCCAAATGTCAGCGTGTAACATTCAGTCCTGTGATTAAGACATGAACCCTCCGAAGGCTGATGTCTGACTTACGACAAGGCCATAGTCAATTTAACAAAAGAAAAAAAGAAGGACAGTCCATTAAACTCTTTGTTTGGTTCACACACTAGTCGGTGACTAAAGCTTACCATTAATGTAATATTCCCAGGTTCAGCCCTCGTCCCTGAACACTTCAGCTCTGTGCTTTCTTAAAAAGTCAGCTTGTGAAGTCTTCTAAAAAGAGGAATGCATATGTCACAGTCTTGCGTTTACAGGCAGGCGGGAGCGAGTCGATCGGAGCCCGACTGACTGCAGGAAGTGATGTGAGAGCTTCCACAGCTGGCTGCCTCTATTTGTGCCTTGGGTGTTGATGAGCGGCTGTTACCAGACGGTGCCCTCAGCCGAAAATCACCACTGCCAAAAAAGGAAGACATAATGTGTTTGTGTGAAGTAAGTCTTCATCCCGGCAACTTTAATGTGTTTTTAATGCGATTCAGAGATTCTCGGAGCGTTTTTTTCTCGTCCAAATGGCTCATGAACGCTCTTGTATTTTGGAAGTTAGGTGTTTTCAAGTCGAAATTAGCCAGACCGGCTTCGTTAATCGGAGTTTAATTCAAACCAAAGTGCTATTTGTCAGGATTGTGTTCTTTTTAGACAAATGAATGTAATAAGATGTTCAGAAGGAAGTTGGCTTTATTCAGCCGGCTGCAAGTTTAAGTCTAGGTTAAACGATGTGACTGCAAATGTTATATATGAAGATCATTTATATTAAACAAGTGCAAATGAATAAAATGATTACTGGCAGTGCATACAAACTATAGGCTTACGATTCAAAAATCTGGGGCTTGTTCCCTTCTGCTCTAAAAATACTGTACAATTAAACTATTACAAATTGTGAAATATTATTGCAATTTAAAATAGCTGTTTTCTATGTGAATATATGTTAAAATTTAATTTATTCCTGTAATCAAATCTGAATTATCAGCATTTCAGTGTCACGTGATCCTTCAGATATACTGATTTGCTGCTCAAGAAACATTTGTGATTATTATCGCTGCTGAGAACAGTCGTGCTGCTGTGGAAACACGGATCGATTTTATTTTTCAGGATTCTGCGTTCATTTGAAATAGAAACCTTTTGTTCACGTTTGATCAATTTAATGCATCCCTGCTGCATAAAAGTATTAATTTGTTCTTTAAAAAACAGTCCAAGCTTTTGAACAGTCGAGTATGTATACTAAAAATTGTTTTTAATAATCGGTCTTGATGGTTGACAGCAAGGCAGATCTTTTGTCTTCCTTTCTAAATGGCATGAAGTGCTGTATGTGTGAGGACAGAAGGCTGCTGGCTTCATTGAACATTGTTGGCAGATGATCCAGCAGCTTTTGCTGTGAGAAAGAGACTTGACAGGAAAGTGATTTGGCTCTCCGGCCAGGTTTAAACAAGGTCTGGTTGGCCCCTGGACGCAGTGCTGTTAAATGGGAACACAGAGTGCTGTGTGTGGACATCTACAGTTCTTCTGGAGAAAGACTTTTGAAATGCTGGTCTGTTCAGCGGCAATATGTAATGTGTTCGTTGCCGTTCAAGTGTATGTTTTACAACCAAAGCTGTGCTTTAGCTTCTTACAGAGTGATTTTTTTTGGTCATCAAAAGTGTGCACACAAATAAAAGCATTGCAAAAGATCAACCAGAATTCAAATGTGTACTTCTTTCAGATTTTTGACGTAATGTTGAATTTCAAAATGCATAAATGCCACCCTGAACCAGAAAAGCAGTCACAAGTATATACACAGGTATATCTGTAGCAAAATCCAAAAATACGTGATATGGGTAAACGAAATGTAAAAATTATGCCAAAAACAATGAAGATATGGTGTAAGTTTACATACATGCATACAACTTAAATTTTTACCTGACTTGAAGTTTTTTTAACCCTTGTTTATCCTTATGACTAGTGTTTTAACTAATGGACTGGAGCGCTGTGGATTACTGTGATGTTTTTAGCAGCTGTTTGGACTCTCATTCTGACGGCACCCATTCACTGCTGTGTATATGATGTGTTCTTAAATTATTCTAAATCTGATGAAGAAATAAACTCATCTACATCTTGCATGGCCTGAGGGTGAGGACATTTTCAACAAATTTTCAGTTATTCCTTTAAATCATGAAAGCTGTAGTGTGCGCTAGGCTTCAGCCAGCGACTCTGTTTTTTCCCTCCATGGTCATTATGGCACTGGCTGCTCTTTTTTTTTTCCCAGGAGCATCTTGCCGTACAGCAAGGTCACGGAAAGCACAGCGAGAGATGCACGAGGAGAGAAAGAGATGGAGAACTACTCTAAAGGGCAGCTGGGAACTCAATGGACCCGCCAAAGGCCAGGAGAGAAGGAAACAGAGCGAACGAAGCCAAGAATGGAGGAGAGAACGGCCTACCGGGGGTCGCATTCAGCCGGAGCAGCGGGGCGGGGAATGGATGGGCGCCTGTCGAGACGGAGGGGCTGTCGATTAGATTTCTCACAGCTCAGGTAATGAAAGACTCACAGCACCCATGCAACGAAGTATCCTATCATTCCCTCTGCCAATTCTATGTTTAATGCATACCGGCAGGTTTAAGCAGCGAGGCTTCTCCCGTCTTTCGCCAAGAGAACTCACGGAAACTAAACCCCTGATGGGAGTGGAGATCTACAAATTTCCTGCTACTGGTGCGAGTTGGGAAGAAAACTTTGTGTTCTGTGTTTAGGGGGAACTTTTAAGGGGTTAAAGGTCAGAGCTTTGTGATTTGGAGATGTGAGTCTTAATTGGTTTTGAACATTAGAAGATTATAAACTTTCAAATTTTCACTTTCAAACATGGCTTTGTAAAATCGATGATTTGTGCTTTCCGAGGTAAAGATTATAGTCACATGAATTTCTTCAAATGACAATTAATTATATTATTTTTATCCAAATTTAAAGTTGCTACTTTAAATTTAGGCACTGAATTGAAATTGAAAAGACTTTCGGTTCTGAATGGTAATAAAATTTAGCTTCCCTAGTTAAAATGTATAATTTTGAACTCAAATTCAACTAATTTGAAATTTAAAAACACCTATTTTGTCTTACTGCTCCTGTAGATTTACAAGCCAGAGCTTAATCTGCAGTCTATGAAAAATGTTTGAATGTTTGCTTACAAACCTTCAAAGTCGGAGGCCTGTTAAGGTTTTTTTTATTTATTTATTTATTTTTTTTACCTTAAATTTTCAAATAAGGCTTTATAAAGTCATTTAATGTTGGTAATTTTTTTTTAAATTATGGTTAAATATATATGTGTGTGTGTATGTATATATATATATATATATATATATATTTTTTTTTTTTAATGTATTTTTGCAATAAAAAAAAATGAAATTTATTTAAAAAGTAGAAAATGTCATAATTTAGAAAGAAAAGTATGTTATATATATAATACAATGTTTTTTATTCACAAATTGTATTTTTAATATGTATTTTGTCTTACTGCACCTGCAGATTTTGTACTTGTATCAAAAGTACAATCTATGAAAAAATCATTTTGAAAGTTTGAAAACTTTAAATCTTACAATGTTTTTTTTTTTTTTTACTTTCAAAAAAGCCAACAAATGTAGCTTTTCAAGTTAAAATTTAGTTACAAATTCAAATTGTTCTATACATTCAAATTTGAGTTTTCTGTTTGAATGAAAACAAATTCAGGGACTGACTAAATATTTTTCAATTCAGTTCTGAATGTCATAATCTTTTAGCTTTTTATTAACATTTGAAGTAAAAGTTGTTGTTTTTCTAGTTTTCTAGTCTAATCTTTCAAAAATTGTAGTTACATTAATTTAAATTCTGCTACTTTACATTCTAATTAGACTTTTGTACTCTTTCAGAAATTAAATTTAAGTTTAAAATTGAAATAAACTTGAGGCATAAATGAATAGGTTATAGCATTTTCTGCTGTCTTAAAAAATGTTTCTTGCAGTGCATTCTGGGATTGCTTTATATGCTAAATATGTATTTGTTGTAGCTTTAATACTCTGCTTCTTAGAAGGCAGAATAATGTTAAAATAACTTCAAACACAGTCAAAGCATCCTGAAGGTCATGGGTTTGATTTCCGGGGAGCGTATGAACTAATTCAGAACTATTCTCCATCTGTGAAAGGTTTGGAGTCAAACGGGCCCGGCTGCACATGTCACGTGAGTCATCCGTCTCACAAGGTTTGCAGAAGTTTGCTCAGGGACCTGCTAAAGCGTACGGGAACGAAGCCGAGGGTTAAAGGTCATCTGCGACGAGAGCGTTGGGGTCCTCCGGAGAAAGCTGCCCCGTCTGAAGGGGTCGACGCCGGGTACCCAGATGACAGAGGTGAGGATTAATATTCATGCCCATGACCCGGTTAACTGACGAAGCCTGGAGATCTGTGATTCTGGCCTGACTGACGGTCAGCCGCTGATAGAGAATTAATAATGAAGAACGACAGCCCAGTGTTTTTGGGCACAGGTAGGAAATGAGCTGGTGTTAATTAGGCCCCTGAGCTCCTCCAAATCTGTAATGAGCTTTCTAAGCACGCCAGCGCTCTTCCCAGCATGCATCGGGGTCTCTTATTCACTCAGTTTCAAGACGAGAGCTTTCTTGCTGTTTAAACTCTAAGGCAACATGTTAAATATCCTAAAATGGGGAACCACGCTCAAAATAGACAACAACTCAACAGTTTACACTGATCACGCTGCTGAGCTAAAATATTATTTTCCTAACAAATGTCTTTTAATTGAACTTTTTTTTAAAAGTTGTGAATAAAGATTATTGGAGTAGTCTTTCTATTTCAAAATGTAATGTTTAATTTAATGTGTTATTGCTGTTTCTTTGTAAATAACTGAAAAATTTTTGTGAATTAAATCTTGAACAAAATTATTTCTTTAAGTGCACAAAAAAAAGGAAATCCAGTTAAATACTTTTTGTTAATCGTTTTAAGTATGGCACTGCAAAAAATAATAATAAATAAAAATAGAAAAATAATAATAATAGTAGTGCTGTCAAACAGTTTAAACAACGAATCACATCCAAAATAAAAAAAATTACATAATGTATGTGTGTACTGTGTAGATTTATTATGTATATATAAAGAGACACATACAGTATATATTGTGAAAGTATTTACATGTATAAATTTATATGATTTATATTATATATAAATATATTTAATATATAAGCATAACATATGTAAGACATGTTAAATATACAGTTTTCATATATACATCATAAATATACACCGTGTACACACACGCATACATACCTACATAACGTGAACAAAAACGTTTGTTTTGACGTCAAATAATAAATAATAATAAGTTTTTTTTGTCTGTTAACAGGTGTTTTTAATGACTTGTTTTTCTGGGGGAAACAATTATTTGTGCAAGAAGCATACATTTATGATGAATTTCATTTTCAATAAGAATATGTCCTACTGTAGCTACAGAATTTAGTACAGATCTGCGTCTGTACACCATCAAACGTTTATACCTTTTCAGCATTTATATTTTGTGGTTTTAAAAGTCAGTACTTCAAATTAATAATTTTAATTAAAGTTAAAAATAATTATTTTTAGTTAGAAATCCAATCATATGGCTTTTGGACTGTTTCTTTTTTTAAATATTAAACTTTCAAACAAAGCTTTTTAAAGCCAGCATTGAAAGCTGACCTTTTACAGTTAGATGAATTTCTTTAAATTTTACTTCCTTTTAAATCTACTTCCTCAGGCTAAAATTAAAATGTGGCTTAATGTTGGAAATTCCAGGTATCTGGATCATGTTACATAATGTGAAAAAAAGGAGAGGAAAGGAAGGGACGTGACACATGGCCAGGTATGGTTTCCCATACTGGGAATTAGTGCTCTGCATTTAACCCATCCAAGTGCACACACACAGCAGTGAGAAGTGATCAACCACGCACACACACACCGTCAACACACACCCGGAGCAGTGGGCCTGGGCCTGGTGAGCATTTGGGGGAACAGTGGCTTGCTCAAGGGTCTCACCTCAGTCGTGGTATTGAAGGTGGAGAGAGCGCTGGTTATTCACTACAATCTCTGCCGGACCTGGGACTCGAACCTTTGGGTTACAGGTCCGACTCCCTATCCATTAGGCCATGACTACCCCCAAAATGCAAAGAAAGCATGACGCTAGCAACTCCAACCTCATGGGCTTGATGCATGAACTAATCAAATGTAAACTCTGAATGCAATGTAAGTCACTCTGGATAAAAGCACATGCCAAATGCATAAGCGTAACTGTAAAATGCTGTCTATGTACAGTAGCTCACTCGCTAGGTTTTGCAGTACGATCTGTTTTTTTCCTCAGGTAAACTTTCTAAACTGACAAAAACTGTGTCACATCAGTATGAGTTATCAGTTAGGTTTCAATAAAACCCCTACAGACCCGTTTTGAATGTCATGCTCGCTTTGTGCACGCTTCCCGGCCAGTGTTGCGCTCCTTAAAAATGTAGCGAGACTCATTTCATTGAATTGAGACGCCAACGCAGGGCATTACGGGACGCCACGTGGCCTCAGAGCATGATGCAAACTGCCTGTAATGAAAGCAATGATGCTCGCGCAGCTTGTATCCCGTCAGGGCATTGGGGTCTCCTGTAAGGCACGCCAGACCAGAGGCAAATGTTTTAAACGTGTCCCATTTCTTAGCGCATGCATTTATGTATGAGCGCAAGCCATAAACCTCTGTACAGAGTCAGTGACATGGAACGGCACGCGTGTAGCGCGTTTTAACCATGCACCACGTGCTGGATGTCTGTGACTCGCTGTGGTCTCGTGACGGAGAGAGACATTAAACGAGCAGCCTCAGGTTCAGCACTGCTTGTCAATTGCAGGTCAAACTGTGCGCTTTTAACCGAGTGTGTAAACAAAGCGAAGGAATCTTTGTTTACTGGCAGTTTGCCGTTGGAGTCCTTCGGTCTGCGAACTTGTAATTCTTCCTAATTATTTGAGCAAGTTAATAGACATTTCTGGGTGAAAATTTTGAGTAAACCCCATACCACAAGTGTCTATTTGATCATCTTTTTACAAGTTGCATTGCAAAAATAAAAAATACTAAAACTTGTTTGCATTTTATATGTTTGTACACTGTGTATATGTATCATGAATGTATAAATACACACGTATGTATATCTATTTAAAATATGTATGTACAGTATGTAAATGTGTGTAAATGTATACATACAGTATATATGTGTGTGTGAGTGTTTATGAATATGTATCTGTGAGAGTGTTTGTATACATATGCATAATAAATACTGTATAAAATGTACACAAACATTTGCATTTTATCACAATTAATAGTTTGACAGCCCTAATATTTTCATTCATTTTTATAGAGCACATTTAAAAACAACCCAGCGTTGACCAAAGTGCTGTACAAATTAAAATAATCACATAAAAATATATATTACTAAACATAATCAGCTCTCGCAGGTGTGTCTTGAGTTTAGATTTAAAAGAGGACAATGAAGAGACGGTTTGAATTCAGACTGTCGGGTTATATCAAAGTTTGGGACCTGCTATTGCAAAAGCTCAGTCTCCACGATGCTTGTAGAGTTTAAAGGTTCCTAAGAGCACAATGGCCTCCATAATCCTTAAATGAAAGATGTTTGGAACGACCAGAACCTTTCCTAGAGCTGGCCGTCCGGCCAAACTGGGGTATTGGAGAGAAGAGCCTTTGTGTTAAAGAATAACCCAAAGATCACT
>JAUMHR010000076.1:17870455-17884209 GCA_032361145.1 Enteromius fasciolatus
TGAATGCGGCCAAGTACAGGGATATCCTGGATGAAAACCTTCTCCAGAGTGCTCAGGACCTCAGACTGGGCCGAAGGTTAACCTTCCAACAAGACAATGACCCTAATGGTATGTTCACACGAGGCGTCAGCGTCAACGCTTGACGGAAGGCGTGGCTGAAGTTTGGCACTGATGCCATGGTCATGAAATTAGACATAGAAAAAAAATGAGTTAAACAGCGATTGGTCATAAAGGACCGGGTGATTGCCAACCGTAATATTGAGTTTCTCCTTTATTTTATGTGATTATGTATCCTTAGTTTGCTGCTCTTGAACAGGATGAACATGATTGGCTGCCGCCTGTTTACTGTATTTGCATAGAGCAATCCTGATTGGCTGACGCTTCTATTAATCACATCCAAATTAAACAATTTTGTTTACATATGTATATATACTGTGTATATTTATTATGTATATATATAACTACCGCGCCTGTAGCGTCTGCTGTTACTTGGCAGCCATGAAAGCGCTGTCAGTTACAAAATCATTTCTGCTTTGGATTTTAAACAGCGCCGCTCTGTTGAAAATGAAGAGCTTGCACGCGCAAAACGCGCTGAATGTGAACGACCCCTAAACCTTTGGTGACTCTCCCCTGTCTCTCCCCTCACGCGGATTGTCCCGCAGGAAGAAACGGTCTACAAACACGGGACGCTCAGCGTTCACGATTTGAAACGGCTGAAATCTACTTTTTATTAAGTTTTAATTAATCAATAAATACCATCCGAGGCTGACTTTTCCAAAACACTTCTTTATTTGCTGCTAAGAAGAAACCCCAGAAGTTATGTGAAGAATAGCTCCATTGTTGTTTAAAGTAAAGGAAAAGGGGGAAAACAAGGTCATATTATGTTAGTTTTAATAAATAAAAATGTGGGGAAAAAAATCAAAGAAATTCTCTTTTTTTATTGTATTTTTGCGTATCGAAAATATACCGAACCGTGACACTACTGTATCGAACCGAACCGTGATTTTTGTGAACCGTTACACCCCTATTGGTCATATATAACTATTTATATATTAACATTAAATATATACATGTATGTGTTTGTATTTATATATACACAATACATATACACAGTACACACACACATATATTATATAAACAAAACTTAATCGTGATTAATCGTTTGACAGCACTAGTTTATGTACACAAAGCTGTAATATACTGTATAATATAATATGTACATTACATATCCTTATTACACAAACACACATTATAATTTTACTCATAAGTGTTTGCTTTTTAATTCCTCTCAAGCTTTCAGAAACAGCAGCAAAAACACCAGGCTGTGTGCTTTGTGTGTGTGCTTTAACATTTGCCGCGGCATGTTTCCCGTTTCCTCGCTCCTGGGAATGATAAAATGGCTCTCCTCAAATATCCAAATGTCATGCAGCCCATCCAGTCAGAGCTGATATGAATAAACGCTCTGTTAGATCAGATGAGATGTAAGCGGAGTGTGGCTTCATTGGGTGTCAGCTGCAGCTGAGCTCAAAACACCCTAAAAACACATGGCATTATATCCTGATAGATCGGTTATGATGCTGCTAACTAAAACTGTTAAAAGTGTTTTGGGTTTTCCCAGGTCTGCGCGAGCAGCAAGTGTTCAGGCAATATGTCAACGGTTTAAAAACGACTTGTTTGATTCTGAGTTGCAGACAATAACTTTATTCACGGTGCACTTTCAGATTGAACGCTTTGCAGGGTGTTTTCATTCACTTAGGCTTAGTTCACACTGCAGGCTAAAGTGGCCCAAATCCAACTTTTTTGCCAAAATGTGACCCATATCTGATGTTCTTATGACAGTCTGAACAGCACAAATATGATTTTTTTTCAAATCAGGCCCAGGCCACTTTCACATGTGGTCCTAAATCGGATACATATCTGATTACATGTGGTTTTTACGTCACTGAAATGTGACAGACATCACAATTCTGCACTGGAGGAGACGGCAAGATTAAAATCACAATGGCAGACAACTTCGTTATTTGGGCTCAGGCTGCACTTTAACTTAAAAATCGCTAAACACACTGTAAAACGAGCAGCGTACATGCTTATTTTTGCAAATACAGCATCTTCTTCTTGTGCAGATCACATTTAAATGACAATGTGAACAACAGTGCAAAAATATGTCATGGGGTTTAGAGCTGTGTTGCACACTGCATGAAACCCATAATAAGGGCACTTTACCAAAAGTTCTGGCATTCTCAAGCATTTGTTGATCCTAGTTCAAGTTAATTTCAACATTTATTAATACATTATCAAAATGCAAACTTGCATTTTTTATAGAAAACTAAAACCATAAAAACTGCATTTCTTTAAATAAGTTTTTGCAATTTTAAAAAAATACAAAAACAATATTACTACAACACATGACAAAGAAAACAGAAAATACTAATTCTAAATATTAATAAAAAAACACTGATATAATTTTATGAATCTGAGCTAACATTAATTATTGTCACAAATGCTTGTATTTGTCAGTGACTCGCTAAGAGCTCAGGGGTCTCAATATAGAGGCTTATTAAAAATTTTTGCTTATTTTGTCCTAAAAAATTGCGTAAATGAGTCAATAGTTGCAGATAGCAGCTCCGATCATTTGACCTCGGGAGAATTTAATGAGAAGAAATTTAGTTCGTATCGAGATCTCTGACTTGCTGTTGAGGAGAAACATCTGAGATCTCATTAGTGCGTGTGTGTGTGTGAATGCTGGTTGTTTTGTGCTAGCGCAGCACGTGTTAGTGTGCTCCGAGGTGTGTGGGTCACCGCGGTCCTCTGGGGTTTAGGCCTGATTTCTTCTGCATACGTCAGCAGGCTACATCTGAGGAAATTACAGCAGCGCTCAGTGAAAGGACTAATCGAAATTCACCTATAGACAAACACACACACTTGTGCTCCCTGACCAAAGCGCATGAAGCACAGACTGCGTTTCTAAAGGTCAAAGGTCAAAACAACTCGACCTTGTGGCTTCACAGTAGTGCACAGCAAGTAGTCAATAGTAACAGCAAAGAGAGTCTTAAAACTGAAAAGCGCCACATTTCGTGCAGCTTACAGAGCACCAGTGTCTGTCCTGTCTCCTGAGATGTCTTCATCTGCTCTGTTTTAGATGACAGCACAGATGTCCTTCACTGCTGGTGATGTCCCACAATCCTGTGCATGCAGCTGACAATTGTGGGGAGTTAAAAAAAGTATCTGAAAGGGGTAAATCAAATTGTTTTTATGCATTTGCACGAACTGATTTTTATGCATTTCGGTATATGCTGTATATATTTAATGTTTATTTATTTTTAGGTTATCTTTTTGGAGACTGAAAAAAATTGGAATGCCTGTTTTTATACTTTTATGTTTTACCATATTATTGCATGTGTTTAATATTAATACTTGATTAAATACTATATCTGATCAGAATTACGTTTTAATGTATTTTTATTTCATGCATGTGCAGTCTCTTTCTTTATGTATATTTAAGCAGTTCTGGAACAAAGGAAAGTACAAAAAATGTACTATATTATTGTTTTAATTATTGTTTAGATTATAGTAATTATTGGAAAATGTAATAAATGATCTTATCTATAATAATTATTTACAAATCTAAATTGTGTATCTTATGCATCTCTGTATTATTTATATTTATATGTACTTTTTTTTTTTTTACTGGCAATTGAAAAAAGTGAAAAGCCTTTTTAATAACTATATGTTTGGATTGAGTATATTAATTGTCTCTCTCGTTTTGAATTAGTTGCAGATCATATCGTTCAGAGCTGATGGGAGCGTGTGAGTCTAACAGCAGAAAATGATTATGAAGCAGAACTGGACTGAAAGCTCTGAACAAGTGCTGTAATCCCCCGCTAAGAAGAACGACAAGAAAGAGAGGAGAGGAAGTGGAAATCAATGGAAGCTAGAGAGTTTCCTCTGCTAATTAACAAGAGCTCATTCACTGTCATAAATCTACTGCGGGAAAACACAGGTACTGAACACCAGCACCATCTCCATCTGTCCCGTTTACTGTTGCTTATATTGCACTAATGCACACAGTGACTCTAGCGTAGAAGGAGATTACTGAGGAGTAAACCAAGCTTAAATAATAATCTCTTGCTCTTTAGGATGCGAGTATATAGAATAATGTTATAATACTTCAGATTAATTTTCATACATACACATAATTCTATTAAACTCTTTTTTTATGTATATATATTTATACACACATTTATAAAGATTTTTTTTTACTTTAAATTGTCCTTAACTTTTATTTAGCGAGTATGATTTAAATTTATAAAAAGATAATTTTATTGTTAGAATGTTTTTTTTTATTTTTAATAAATTGAACATAAATTTATATATATATATATATATATATTTTTTTAAGAATCCTGAAAAAAGTAAAATAAAATAAAAATAATTAAAAATAAAATATATTTAATACATAAACGTAACATATTTTTCTTAAATATATAAATGTGTGTATTTGTATACACATGATAAATATACAATGTACACACACACACATATATTATGGAAACAAAAACTTATTTAATTGTGATTACTCTTTGATAGCAGTGATATATATATATATATATATATATATATATATATATATTAGAAAATAAACGCAGACTTTGTGAGCAGAAGAGACAAAACTTACTGACTCCAAATTTTTGAATGCCAGTGTAAGTATATAACATTTTCACTTTGTATTATATTTCTTGTGGTTTTAGTTTAAGTGAACTACAATAACCCTAGTATGAATGAGGGTTTTAAAACTAATAACATCAACAGGAACGTACGCTGTTTAGTGAGTCCAGCTTTGTATTGTGAGGCTGAATAAATGCAAAAGAAAATATTTGTACCTGCTGCAGGACTAATCTAAATGACGAGGACTTTCATGTGTAAGTTTCAGCGTTACCTTTACAAGAACCCCTGCAGGATGACTGAGGCGTTCCTTTAAAGACAAACTACAGACAATTGAGCAGACGATCTCTAAATGGAGCCGACATAAAGCAATGTTTAACCGTCGCAGCGAGGAATATTTGGAAACGCTAAAAACGCCGTCACATTAAAATGCCTTTCAACTGACGTCCTGTTTGTTATTAAACCCACGGATGCGGAGACGTGTGGGACAGAAGGCCAAAGATCCTCCCCGTCGAGGAGAACACAAAATAAAAATAGATGAAACATCCTCCGTGTTGACGTCTCTGAACAGGCCCGGACGCATGCCGCTGATTGAAGACGACGACATTCAAAGCGCACCTCTGATGGAAGAAAGGCCTGATTCGACTCATTACTGCTCTTCAAACCCGGCTCAGTGCTGACATGCAGCGCAGCCCAATCATAATTAAGCTGCATAAATAGCAAAACACACCGAGGAGGCAGAGCCGCTGCGTCGAGGGAATGATGTGGAAGACGACAGGCTTCGGACATCTTCCGGCTCGATGACTGAATCAAAGGCTCTGCGGGGGTCAAGGAGGACTAAGTCAGTATTAAGGATCCTGTTTTTAGTGACTGAGCCCCTGCTGTGAGATTGGCACACTGCTAACATGACTGCAAAGCTGTAGACAGGCTCCCTACATGGGTCAAGACTAGTCTCGCAGAGCCAGATCTTTGCATTATAGCCATTATAGTCACTAGGCAGTTTATTTCCACCAAAGGTGCCCACATAGACAGGAAGTGACCAGCCACATTTCATTTTGTTTTGATGAATTATTTAAGGGCCTTCTTGAAATTATTACCTTGCTCCTAAATAGTGCATATAAGTACCAGTTTATTAGTACCTAAGTGCCATGATAGTACATATTTGTACCTTTCGAAAAGGCCACAGTGGCAGATTTTGTACCTTTTAATGTATGTATGTATTGTAATTTCTGTATTATTTATTAGTAAATAAATGTATTTCTATTATTATATCAGTGGCAAAGCATAAGTGCACTATTTATTATAATTATTTTTATTACTGACTACCTGATTATTTATTAATAAATACATTTATTATTTCATGCATGTCAATTATTAAATCACTGCCATGCAATAAATGCAATATTTATTTATTATTTATGTATTTATTAGTAATTATTTCATGTGGTCTGCTATATTACTGACATGAAATCATTTTTTTATACGTTTGTTATATGTTATTTATTCAGAAATAAACTCTGTTCTTTCATGCAATGTCATCATGGAATTAAACTATTTATTGTTTTAATATTTGTTATAAATGCATTATATATTATTAATACAGAAAAAGTGTCACATTTCATAATTATTATTTATAACTTTTTTATATGTATTATAAATATATTATTTATTAATAAAGTCTTTTAATTAAATCAGTCTATTATTATGTCACTGGCTTTAAATAATACATTTAATTAAATTAAATGCCAATTTGGCCATTTTTTTTCAATTTATTTACATCCAAGTATTTATAACTGATCAATAAATGTGTTATTTCATGCTATTATTATAACATTCATTTATTTAATTTAAATGTGAAAATGGTGCTACAGTCTCCCCAAAATAAAAGATGTCAAAATGATATAAAAAAAAATTCCAGTCCAAAACTAAGATGTTTTGCTCCTTTTTTCTCCAAACTCATAACAAGAGTTGAATATTGAGTTCTGCTCTTGGATAGTTCACTTCCTAATAAGTGCCTCAAACAAAACTCCTTGAGTTTTGAATATCTTTCATAATTTTGAATCTGGAAAATTTGGGGTAAATTAACTGATTAGTTTCCTCAAAAGTGTTTAAACCAGTACCTTTTTAACTTGATATGGTGAACAGAAGCCAGACAATCAAATTACAGTTTGCCAAAAACTGAGAAAGTGCTTTCCAGTTTCATATGCACCATAAATCAGACTGTATGAAATATGCCCTCAAGAGATGTTTTGACGAATTAAAACCAGCCTAAAGTGGTTTGCTAGTCTCCTAGCCTGATCAAGCTAGTCTGTACAGCTAGAAACCTCCTAAAACCAGCAAATTGTGAGCAACAGTCCACCTTAGTCTGGTTTAAATGTTTTTTTTTAAGCAACAATACTCTTAATAATACATCTTTTATGTCATTTTTTAAAGGGTTAGTTTAAAAATGGGTTAAAAGTGAAAATTTCTCACCCTCATGTCATTCCAAACCCGTAAGACCTTTGTTAATCTTTAGAACATAAATGAAGATATTATTAGATAAACCAGAGAGCTCTCTAACCCTCAATAGACAGCAACACAACTGTTCCCACACGAATAAAACCACCCGTGTGGACTATTTTATCAATGTTCTTGCCGTTTCTGGCCCTGGGAACGTTTCAGTTGCTGTCTCTGAGTTGATATGTTGAAATGATTATTTATGGTCTTAATGAAAAGTCTATAACATAGTTTGGTTAACGTTTCTCAATGGTAGTCAAAAACAGCTCTTTTCATAGCGAGCCATTTTGTTGCATGTTCCTTTAAATGCTAATGAGCCCTACTTACCCCGCCCCTCTCTTGGTGGGGTTAGGAGCCTTTCTCCTGAGACTGTTTACTTTAGCAGCATTTAGCTGGAGAACTTGCTAACTAGCACTTTAGTAGGAGAAGCAATTTGCAAAGATTCTTTAGAAATATTTATCTTTTGTTGGTGAAGCTGGACCATGAATGATTTGGGCGAACGTAGACGCTTTTAGGAAGATTGGGAGTGATTCCCTTCATAACAAACACGGTGTACACACACTGCCAACACACATTTCAGTTCAAACAACATGTAAAAGTGAATTTTGCGCTTACTTTGTGTGTTTTGAAGATGAACAGAGGTCTTGCAGGTTGTGAGAATCCTAATTAATTTCATTTTGAGATGAACCCTTATACAAGTCTGAAGTAAACAACCCCTCCTCCCAGATTCAATGTCATTTCTGTCATTCATTTACCATATGGAGAAAATATGAGGTACTAAGGGGTCTGAGAGGGGCAGTAACTAAACGTCACCCGCAGATCGATGATGCTGGAGGAACGGCGTCGGTACGTCGCAGGGCCGCGGCGATCCCGTCATCCATCAGCGCGTGGATTATAACGAAAGAGCGATGGCCTGATGTCCGATGTTTACGCCGCTCGTTCCAGCTTTCCACTAACTCTCACCGACTTTAAATGAAAGCCCATATTCACAGGCAGCTCAACATGTCTTTCTGTCAAGAGCCGCATATGAGATTGAACCCGGGGTGAGTATTTTAATCTCATCTGAAGGCAGATTGCTTTAATATTTTTATCTGCACTAACTGGGTAGCGGAAAGCGAGTGCGCGCACATTTAGATGCGATTATGTCGGGCACGGTTTGAGCTCGTGTGGACTCGCTTACTCGCACTTTAATGGATCCTTTTCACAAGACGTGCTTGAAGGCCACCATTCTAAATCCTAAAGGTTTTTTATTTTATCGTTATTAATATTTTTTGTGTAAGGACATTTATAAAGCTATGCTTTGCATCACATTACAAACAACAACAACAAAACTAGTTAATGCTAATGCCAGGGTGTTTCTAATGCAGCATCATCGTTCTCTCTTCTGACCACCGTTATCAGTTGTCATGAAAAGAGTTTTTCTTTCACTATTTGAGCAAATAAGTGTGAAAACATATATATGTGGTACTCTCCCAGTCAGTGCTGCTGAAGTTACCCCAACTATGACGACTCCCACTGCTGAGAAACCCAGGAACATGAAAAAACACCATAATTCAGCGTTTTCGGCGCAAATGAAGCTCCGTAATTTAAAATTGCCACTGCGAAAGCCACAGAGTCGCAGATGACTCTCAAAACATCCCCCGATGAGACGAAGAGGTCCCAAACAAAAGATTTACAGTAACAGTGAACGGGTTGAGCTCAGAGACGCAGCTCCTGAATATTTCACACAAACGAGCATAAAATGAAGTTATTGACACAAAACCAGGGCTTCCCTCTGAACTGGCAGCCGATGCGAAACAAAATGATGAAAGTTTAAAGAATCGGCATCAATATCTCAGTTCGTCTCCATTTCTCTAGAGGGAGCCTAGCTTTGAAGCGCCACATTTGTCAATAGTCAACAATCTTTATTTATGGACGCTCTTCAGAAGGCCTGTCAGATGGGATATTTTGGTGCAGAATGACACTAAATCTTTCAGATTCTGTCATTATTCTCATGGGCCGTGGCCCTGAAACGTTCCCGAGCACCTGCTTCTGTAAACTCTGGCATTAGCCTATGTCTCGCGTGCACGCGCTCATGCGGAAAAACCTCTCGCTCTCGATCTGCCTCGGGCTAAAGTATAGCTAAAGATTTTTTTACAGAATTCACTTGTACTTGGATTATTCCCCCCCCCTGCGTTTCTGACTGTTTACTTGCCCTCAGTGAAAACGAACAGCTGTACTGGTGAAGAATTTTGACAGATGATTTTCACTCTAAGGGTGGAAAAAAGCCAAAATCATTCATACATATTACATATTGTGGTTACTATTGTTTTACTGAAAAGGGTGTATCCCTCATTGTTGAATGGTTGTCTTGCATTTCTCCATTAATGGTCATTATGTCATATTCAAACCATTTTCGCAAGCAACACAATGCAGCTGTTCAGTCATATTATGGTAGATGTTTTGCCAGTGCTCAACATTGTTTGAAGTTTCAAAAAGCCATGGTTGTGTGTCATCGAGAACAGAATTGAAAGTAAGCATACTTCATTTCCTGGTCAGGACCTGAAAAGAGGCAATTTTTAAATTCTACACGACCCTCTTAAACGTGTGAAATGCACTTATCTTTTTTCCCCATCTTTGTTCTTGCAGTGCCATGACTGATGTCAGAAGATCTTTTTCTAGAAGACCTGTATATGCAAAAAAGAGTGTCTACAGATCAGCAGAATTCAAAGCACGCACCTACAGTGGGTCATATGCAGACTGAGCAACTGTGAATAAATGAGAATGCAAATTAATTGCTCTGTCCAGGTATGGTTACCCTCTGCTCGACAATCACTTGCATTTACACACCTACCCTTTAAAGGTAAAGCTCACCCAAAAAATAAAAACAATTCTGAAAATCTCAGTCAGGCCATCCAAGATGTAGATGGGTTTGTTTCATCAGAATTTTAGCATTACATCACCTGCTCAGCTATGGATCCTCTGCAGTGAATGGGTGCCGTCAGAATCAGAGTCCAAACAGAAGATAAGAAGATTACAATAATCCACACCACTCCAGTTAATATCTTGTGAAGCCAAAAGCTGCATGTTGGTACGAAACAAACCCATCAAGAGTTATTGTTGTTGTTTTGTTTTTTTAAATGGCTGCTTCTGGCTAAATTATGAGTTCATAATCCATAGTAACACTTCCTGCGCTCTTCTCACATTAACATCCACCCATATATCTGTTTCAAACTGTTCTGGCTTGTAAATGATGCTTGATCTGTGCATATTCGTCTGACAGAGATTAATTTTTCACTGGAGAAAGCAGTATTATAGATAGAGGACTCATATTTTTTTATACAAGTTATGAACCTCTCAATGATGGATTTGTTTCTTACAAACACACAGCTTTTCACTTCACAAGACATTAATTAATAGACTGGAGTAGTGTAGATTACTTGAGAATTACTGTGATGTTTTAATCAGCTGTTTGGACTCCTATTGTGACGGCACCCATTCACTGCTGAGGATCCAAATTTCTACAAATCCAATAAATCTACATCTTGGATGGCTTGAGGTTGAGTACATTTTCATCAAATTCAGTTTTTGGGTAAACTATTCCTTCAAGCAAACTTTTTCCTCTCTGCAGGCACAGTTGCTCACCACCATGACTCACTCATCTCGTTCCCCAAAAACCCAGCTAAAAGAAAAAGAACTGACGTTTAACTGCAGCACTGCTGAAGAGGAGCATAATTCATGACTCCTCAAACCCATCCAAACGCTCTTAACCTCAGTTTCGCCTCTAGAGCTGGACTCCGGCCAAGCCGTGATCATTTCCCCGAATATCCTCGCCACACAGAAAGGACATCAACAGTTGCCTGATCGTGCCAGATTAATTTCAGCGTCACCCACATTCGTTTAGTGAGTTGATTGTTAAATTGATTTAATTATCGAATCCCTCTTAGTGACATTGATCTACTGTCGCTAATAGGAGTCACCTATGCATGTAATTGGCTTTGATGCATATCAAACCGAGGGCGCGTGCAAACAGCTCATGGAGAACGCAGATTTAGTTATCAGTTTTAAAGGGCAGGACGAAGCAGCCAGATCGAGTTTTCAAACACGAACACAAAAGTGGCCTTTCGCATGATGGATTGTGGCATTGCACTGCATTAATCTCTTCATGTTTTGACTTGTGTGGCTCATGGATTCTGCATATTGATACAGTCGCCATCTTTATTGATAATATGCCCTGCTCATTTAGTTCCTGCTAGAACTGAGATTGGCCTAATTAAAGGGTTAGCACCGCTAACAGTAGCTTTACTTCTGTAGCGTGGTGTTTCAGAGTGAAATATGCAGAGTAGACTTGACTTTACAGTATGCATCAGGAAAAACTGAAGGTGAGGGACTGAACAGAGGGATTTGTGATGTCACCTGAAAAAGAAAGTCGTTTCAAAGGGTATGAAGACATATTCTTTGTGTGCTGTAATGAATTTTTCATGATGAGCGTCACTGAATAAGGCTGCATTCATTATTATTAATGTTGTATATTATTTAAAATATGTAAAACATAATTGTTAATATATTTTACATTTATATATTATATAAGTATTTTATTATCTTATATTTGAATTAATTTTATAATTTTTTTTTTTCCCAACTTACGAAGGACCAAACAAAAAAAAGGAAATGTAATAATAGGAAAATAAATAAATACATTATTAATTGAATTAAGTAAATAAATATTAAATTTTTTTTCATTAAATTATTAATTATTTTTCACATTTTTAATTACCTTTTTAAATTATTAACTAATATGTATTGCTACTCCCTATATGTATGTGTGTGTGTGTGTGTGTGTGTGTGCATGCATATGTGTAGATCTCCAAAGTCTTTATATCAAGATTTGCCATACCATATGTGTACAACGGCCAATTAGCTTCTTTATGATGTCAATTTTGTCCAAAAAACACAAATATTTTGGAAACAAAAAGGACATTAAACCTTTGTGAAGACTAGTACTTGAAAAGCTAACTAAAGATAGCTTAATGCGTCTCAATGGAGTAAACCGTTGGTTGGGTCTCGAATAAATCTGAACGGATGTCAACATATCTCATTGATTCATCAGGCCTCGCAGTGTAAATGTAGTCCATCAGTGTGGATCTGCTCTCACTGCAGGAGCGAGTGAAGTTTCAGAAGAGCGTCTGGCAGCCTGTGAGCGTGTGTTTGTATGCACGCCGCGCATCAGGGATAAAGTAAGAGCCACGTCAGAAGCAGCGCAGCATGACTAAGCCCTCAGATGCCTGTTACAGCACATTTTTTACACAAACACAAGTTGTTCAGGCTAGAGGTCACGTGACACCCAGATCGTCCAATCCCGATGGACCGCCAGCGAAAGCTGCCAACACCTGGATCCATCTGGATACTCCCCCGTCGCCAGCAACCGACACACGCATGTTAAACGTGAAGGACCAATCAGCTGCCGCCCCGCATACAATCCAGTGGCGTGATCGTGCTCTCTCCCACTCGGAACGCCACGGCGCTCGTTAAGAGACGATGGCTAATTAGTTTTGCAGCTGAAATTTGAGGTTTCACTCCTCCTCCAACTAAAAAATAATTTTAAAAAACAAGCATGACCTTAATAACCAGATGAGAAGGGCCGTGTGGAAAAAGACAGAACGTGTTGCATCAGCGTTTTGTTGATCTGTTTATCCAGCTGTGTGTGGGTGCGCGCTGAGCTCTGTTCTCCAGGTTTTCATTTTTCATTTTCTTTCTCTTTATTCTTTCCAGGGATGGACTGGGACTATAAAACAGCCGGGGACAGATGCCGGCTGAATGCTGCTCTTGCCTGCTGTTATATAGTTAATTTACTGTGCTATCCAAAGGTCTGAGACCACATTGAAAATTTGGTGTTTTCCCCCATTTAAACCTTGAAATACAGTTTAATAACTTAAAGGAACATGCCACTTTTTTTGAACATAGGATAAATTTCCGACCCCTCTAGAGTTTTACCATTTTTTAATCCATTCAACCAATCTCTGGGTCTGAAAGAGCACTTTTAGCTTTAGCTTAGCATGGTTAATTCAATCTGATCAGACTGTTAGCATCACTCTCAAAAATGACTGAAGAGTTTCTGTATTTTTTTCCTATTTAAAACTTAACTCTTCTATAGTTACATTGTGTACTAAGACCAACGGGAAATGAGAAGTTGTGATTTTCTAGGCTGATATGGCTAGGAACTATACTCTCATTCCGGCGTAATAATCAAGAAACTTTGCTGCCGTACCATTGCCGCAGCAGACGCAAGGATATTACACAGCACCCATGGTACAGATTAAACTTAAGTGTTTAATTTTTCTTTTAAAGTGGCATGTTCGTTTAAGTTTTGGAATAGGATTTGTATTTTTAAAGAAACATAACTTTTTTTTTTTTTTACTACCAAGCGTTCCCGGTCCCATCTGATCTATTTAATGCAGCCTAGTAAAATCCTTTAACTGATTTGCTTAATATATGTATATTAGTGTGTTAAGTGTAAACCAGAGTAAAGAGATGTGTCTGTAATCTAGATTTAAACTGACAGAGTGTGCCCGCCTCCCGAACAGTATTAGGTAAATTGTTCCAGAGTTTGGGGCTAA
>JAUMHR010000076.1:17884309-17901926 GCA_032361145.1 Enteromius fasciolatus
CTGAGTATCATCAGCATAACAGTGAAAGCTAACACCATGTCTCCTGATAATATCTCCCAAGGGTAACATGTAAAGCGAAAAAAGTAATGGCCCTAGTACTGAGCTCTGAGGTACTCCATACTGCACTTGTGAGAGCAGAGCAGAGGTGTTGTCGCTGAACTTAAAGGTGAGTTTTTTGTGTTTATTTTAACAACCTGATCATACAGTCTTTTGGATGTTATTAGACTAATCTGACGAATCACACACTTATCTGTGAAACATTATTTTAAAGCTATGTTAGCTGGAGTTACTCTCAGATGGGTTTGATGCTTTTTGAGGTCCCCCTGAAACATTTCCGTTGTGGTCCATGCTATTTGCAGTGCGTTTCTGTGTTTGCAGCTCCTGTGTTGTCAAACTGATGAAGATGTTTTCTTAATGTGTTGTCCTTTTTTTCTGTTTGCATGTGTTTTCTGAAGTTTGCAGTGCGTTGAGCTCTCTCGGCCACCGTAGTTTATTTATTATCTACACTGTATAGAAATACGCACGCATGCAGTATATATTCTGGAAATATATACATTTATATTTCTATATAATCATATATTATATAAAAAGATATTTAATATATAAAAATAACACTTTTTTTCTTAAATTTATACATGCATGTGTATGTATTTACATAGTAAATATACACAGTATACACATATATTAAGTAAACAAAAAACTTTTTTTGGAATAACTTTATAATTAGGATTTATATTTATTATCCTTATACCTCCCTGTTTGTTTTCTGTTTCTTCCCCTCAGTTCTCCTTGTTTTCTCTCCTCATACGCGGCCGTTCGATCGCTGTCTTCTCTCTCCTCCTTGTTTGTCAGTCAGCAGGATAACGTGAGAACAGGCAGCCCTGTTGCTTTTAACACATGTGGAGTGAATGGAGGCGACCTGTGGAGGCCACTGGCTGTGAACAGCGGCGTGTGACTGTGAGCAGACAGTCTCTGTTGCTGCTGTCAGGTGGAGGGTGAATAACGTGCTAACGATTTAACCAGCGGAGAGCGGGTGTGAGGACGACCGGAGAGCCCGGCGAGAGGACCGAGGCGGTGGAGTAAAATCTGTATCTAGGCCACAGACTGAGAACAGCGAGGGTCCTCAAGGGAGGATAAACATGCAGCTCCACTCACCGTACAACAACAACACAGAACACACACCTGCTAGAAACACACAGAGTAATGCAGTCATGACCGTGAATTAGCATCAGAAAAACCAAATGTGATTCTGTTTACTTTCTGAATGCACATCGTGCATGTTATTCCAATTCATGTCATGTCAAAAAGGCAGGGTTATTAAACTAAAACCAAAACCATATAAAACATACTTTAAATAAAATAAACATTAACTCAAAAACATTTTTTTTTTCATTATCATTAAGTTTAAATTGAAGTACTGAAATGGGTCTTCTGGAGTGAATGGGTGCCGTCAGAATGAGAGTCCAAACTGCTGATAAAAATATCACAGTGAATCACACCTCTTCAGTCCATCAGTTAACATCTTGTGAAGCCAAAGGCTACATGTTTTTAAGAAACAAAAATCGTCAATAAATCTATAATTCATTATAATGTTTCCTCCAGTGAAAAAGTCCCTGTCACATCAAAAACCACATCTATATATATTTGTTTAGGTCTCGTTTGGCTTGCAAATTATGCTTTATCTGTGCTCTCTTGACAAATATTGTGACATTTCTATCAGCTGTTTGAACTCTCATTCTGACGGCACCCATTCACTGCAGAGGATCCACTGATAAACAAATGATGTAAATTCCTCCAAATTTGTTCCAATGAAGAAACAGCCTCATCTACATCTACATGACCTGAAGGTATGTCAATTTTAATTTTGGGGTAAGCTATTCCTTTAATAAAAACTATATTATTTTTTTGTTATTATAAGTAATACCGCACAAAGGCAATATGGGTAATTAAGTGATTACTGATTGATTAAACATTCGTTGCTTCCTCCAGATAGTTCACAATGTATGGGTTTGGAACGATGTGAGGGTAAAAAAAATTGATTTTGTATTTTTGCATTTCATATTTTGAGAAAACTAGGATCAATGTCTCTTGTGTATGCATTTCATCTTATCTTTTTGATCTACTATAAGTCGATCTGTATGCAATATTTTTCCATGATTATGGCTATGGTGTCTTTTACACACACACACACACACATATATATACAGCTATTGCGAGAGAGACAGAGAGATGAGGCTGAATTCAGTAAGACCGCAGGGCACGGGTTTATTATCTGACACAGGGCGCCTCACACTGTGTGTGTGTGTGTGTGTGTGTGTGTGTTCCTCTGTGTTTTGCGTAGATTACAGCACAAAGCTTTCATGATCTCAGCAGCAGGGAGTGTGTAAATCAGTTCTATTGTAGTGAAGAGAGAGAGATCAGCATCCCTACATGAGGGTTAAATAAAAGAAACCTCGAAACATGCTGCTAAGCACTTGCTAGTGTTTTCTGGGTGATTCTTAGGGCGTTGCTAGGGCCTTCTGTAAGGTTTGAGTGTTGCTGGGTGAGTTCTATGTAGCTACAGGCCCAATTCAAAGGCATTCTGGGTTGTTGCTGAGTAGTTGCTATTAGGCAACAAGTCTTCTGGTGCCAGGATATGTTACTGGCTGCTAGGGCATTGATAGGATCATCTGGGAGGTTGCTAGACAGATGCTTTTTAGCTTTTTATGTCAAATAAAGTCTAAGTTTGGCTTGTTTTTTGAATGGTTGCCAGGGTCCAGTTGCTATGTGGTTGCTAGGGTATGGGTATTCTGAATAGCGGTTCTGGGTTGCTTTCTAGAGCCCAATAATAAAACAAAGCAAAAACATCCTATGGTGGTTTGCTGGTTTAGGAGGGTTTCAGGCTGAGAATTCAACAGGCCAGCCAGCTAAACGCTGTGTTTGTGTGTAAGTAGTGAAGTTTGTTGGTAGGCATATTGGCGTTGCACAAACAACTGTATCTGAACAGCATGCGTGAAAACAATAATAACGTCCTAATCCAGATCTGTAAATCTCCCGGAGCGCTGGTGCGTGGGTCATGCTGACGAGCGTTTACATACGGAGCGCCTTTTCTCCTTGATAAATGATTCTGTGGGTGAAAATGCTGAGTTAACTGTACAGATTCCACTCTGTGCCTCTCACCTTGAATAAGGACATGCGCGCCATCTATTTCTGTCCCAGTATGTGCTGCCGTTTCTCAGCTCAATTCTTCAGCTTTTGTTCAACAAACACAAAAGCTTACAGAAACATAATGTTTTATAGAAGTTCGCCATGTACCGGTGAACTTTAGCTAATCGCTGTAAAAATGAGCTATACTGTGATATGAGAGCTGTGCTCGAACCACCTGAATAAGTGCGTGGGTGAGGTTGTAAGGTCAGTGTTTTCAGCTGCAGTCTATGGTGTCATCACACCTCAAAGGTTTCCTGGAGTTCACAGCAACCGCTCAGTCATGAACATGCAGTGCAACAGATCCCAGATTCACCATACTGAATTATGTGTACGTATGAATGAGTGAATGAATGAACATTTATATAGCACTTTATTGTGTATTGCTATACACCCAAAGCGCTTTACAAACATGTTGGGGGGTTTCTCCTCAACCACCACCAGTGTGCAGCATCCACAGGACAACGGCACCATAAACTGTCACCTAAACAAGGAGAGTGAGTAATATAGGCCTATATATATACATGCATGTGTGTGTGTGTGTGTGTGTATTACAATATATACTATATATATTGTGTGTGAGTGATGAGTGACGAGTGCGGAGACAGAACAAAACAAAATGCTAGTCATGAATTAGAAGCACAAACCAATGATTTGTAAAGGAAAATGAAGGAGGATTTCGATATGATTCAAAAGGAGACTGGTTTTCCTTTGCTACATTCCCATGCAAGTCCATGACATCCGGTTTCCACTGACAGCAGACGTAAGATAAAAGTGCTTATTAATTTTGAAATAAGGATATTTATCACAAAAATGCATGGGTTTGGTACAGGAGGACTTTATTCACCGTGCGAGGGACGTGTAATTACAACTACGTGCACGTTATTTCACGTCTTCTAAAGTGTAATGGCTATATCCCATTTAAGCCCGTTGAAAGGCTTGGAGGGGTCTGGACAGTTTTTATTATATCTCCAAATGGATTCGTCTGAAAGAAGAAAGTCACATTCACCTAGGATGCTTCAAAGGTGAGTAAAAGACAGGATCGTTTTTGGGTGAACCGTCCCTTTAAGTTTAGCAGTATAAATCACCTTCCGCTTTAATTGTATAGAAAAAGCTGTTCAGACATTCAGCCTGACATCTCATTTTGTGTTTCACAGAAAAAAAAGAAAATAATACAGAGACGGAATGACACGGGGGTGAGTAAATGATTACAAAATGTTCATTTCGCTGAATTATTTCCTCGAGATTAAGAGCAGGAAGTTTAATCAACAGTCAGGCTTCAATTCAACATGCATTTCGATATCTGCTGATTGTTATGCGAAATATCCGCATACTTCTTCTTAATGATTTTAATGATTCATTCGCCTCAGAAAGTGAAGAGGAGCTTAACTCGAGTCCTTGTCAGGAGGTCTCGTGTCTCCTTAGAGAGAGGACACTGGGTCACAGGAACCGCGGCTCTGCCAGACGCAGTCAACAGATGCAAATCTTGTGAATAGGCCTCATTAGCACTTAGCACTTCCAACCAGACCAGATGTCACGCCAAACCTATTTTCATACAAATTCGGCTAATTAATTCGTGAAAAAACCTGCTGCTCCTTCAGGGAGACGAGGGAGAAATGGCATCGTGAATCGTATTTAAATTCACGTTTCCTAGCGGAGAGGAGCGCAGCATTCATAATCTGGTTTGTCGGGATTAAAGAGAAAAGGGGAAATCACCATCACAATGGGGAAAACTGTCGCACGCCTTTCCTTCGCTCATGAAATATGAAAAGGCGAGTCGGGCGCTCGCGACACGCAGGACTCCGGAACGGGCTTCGCTCTGAAATGCTTGCCAAGAATTAATCAGCTGCAAAGGAAAATTATTACGAATTATCCCTGCTCTTTTTTTAGGGGAATCTATATCCGTCAACACGTGTGTAATGCACGTTTATGAAAGTAAATAATGTATTTTGCAGCTGTAGAAATCAGTATTTGAAGGAATTTCTTTTCAAAAGCGATCAAACTTGTTTCATCATCTGCCAGGCATAAATAAAAGATTTGATTGGTTAAACCAGTAACTGCCTCATTATTACTGTTGTTTATAATTATATTTTGCCATATACCAGACACACACAAAAAAACGTATTTGTTTGTTTGTTTTTTTTTGCCTGTTTTGTCATCTGCTAGACGAAAATCACAAATTAGATTGATTTAAAACGGTACTAATTCACTATTACTGTTGTTTATACTTTTATTTTATTGTGTTTTGGGGAAGAAAATAAATAAAACTTTCAATATTTGCAACCTAAAAAACTGAAAAAAAGTACCTATACATACGAATCACTGTAGGAAAACTCCCACAACTTTTATTTCCTTTCACACAAAAGTATGATTTACATTTTTTGATTAATAAAGGCTGATTTTCACTCAATTGCAGAATGTTATGTTATGTCTTCAGAACATTTTTATAGTCCTTCAATTTATATATACTTATACTTTTATAGTTCAAAGATACTTTTGAACGTTGTTGTCTTACTCGGTAGCTCACGTGATACGGCGCTGCACTTAAGCAGTGAAGAGCTCGAATCCTGTGTAATATGGTTTGATAAAACATCTCAAAGCAGCATAAGGAAGTTAAAATAACATTACTTATATTACTTTCGCACTTGTTAACACTATCGGGTAGATTTGGGTTTGGTGTAGGGAATAACCAACATGATAGCACATTAGATATTTGATATTTGAGTAGTGCATGGCCACAAAACGCACCTCAAGCAGCATTATAAAAACACTGCAATACCTGCCTGTACCAACCTAATACAAATGTGCCACAATTACGTATTAGTGCCACTCTCTGGACATTTCACTTTGAAACGTGCGAAACGTGCATCATTTTGGGGTTGCAGAAATGTATGTAGAGACACGTATTTCCAATGTGCCTCAGTTGAATTTGTTTTCGTTAGGCCAGATGAAGAAATGTATCAAACTCGCCTGTTCTATTAAATGCCAGGCAAAAATTTATTCAACTTCCATTATTTACTGCTTTGTTTCTGCCAGGTAAAAAAAAGCAATCATACTTGCAAATTTAACTAAATATAGTTTTTTCATGTTGATTTGTTAAATCACCAATGGCCTCACTATTAGTGTTGTTTATACTGACATTTTATTGTAAAAACAATCAAACCTGCCATATTTGGTTGATCTGTCCCTTTAAGGAAATCACTAGCAACCATCCAAATTACAAGAGCAACGTCCAGGAAACGCTTTTGAACCATGTGTTGCTAGGCCCTGGCAACCCACCTCTCCTTCAGAGTGTAGCAATCAATCTCTGACACATTACTTGTGTTTTGAACTTTAGGTTCAATTGGTAAATAAACTCTCTGGACTCATAGCCTTGAAACATGATCTAAATTATAGATTCTCTTCACCACCTCCCTCTTGAGGTGTTCTCCTCACACCTGCATGGCTTCAGGCCCAACTAGTCAAAAAAGGTGTGTATTGATTTCTAGTATATTGAACTCTGCTTTAATGCATATTTTAACTGGACTTTGTGTGACACAGTAACAAAATATATGTTTATATATATATGTATGTGTGTGTGTGTGTGTCTATTTATATATTTTCCATAATTTATACAACGTGTATGGGTCATAGACATTAAGATCCGTATCAAAAGAATTTCACAAAAGTGATTTTATGTCAAGTCAAGTGTCTACTTTTAAGGGTTATATACATTTTTGAAGAATAAAATATTAAAATTTAAAGCAGTATTAAACTTACTACTTTTTACTACTATTAAACTTTTTTGTCTTTGACCCATGTACATTTATCATATAAAAAAAAAGAATTCAATAAAATTGACATTGCAAGTATGCCATACATTTTTATTTCTAATTTTATTTTATTATTGGTTTTATAATTTTTTTTAGTTTTTTGCAGCCGTCCTGCTCAGAACAGATCGGTTGAGAACACCTGATTTATTGAACTTTCCCCCTTGATACCTGATGCTTTTATCATAAGCTAAGCCCTTCTGCATGTGTTCATCTCTCACTCCCTCTGTAGTCCTCACTACCTGTGCTACACGGCAAGCTGCGGGTCAATATCTGCACACTGCATTACTAGACAGTAAATTCAAGTAAAGTCCATTTAGAGCCGTGCCAACACAATTTGATGTAAAGCCATTACAGTGTGTTGCGTGACGCAGTGCATCGTTCATCAGAGTACACACACATGCACTATTAGGACTCTAGTTATTGGTAGTCTCCTCATCCTCTGCTGCGGACACACTTCCATACTGGAAAAACCTTTTTAAGGTCCACTGGCTTTTACAATTAGATGTATTATCCATAGCAAAAGCAAAATGGAAAAAAAATCAATTTGTTGAAGTAGAGAGGCCATTTTTCTTTAAGGGGAAATGTCTGGGATGATCAGTTGAGTGTTTCAGCTGATTAATATTCTGCGCTTCATTAGACAGACTGACTTCTGTCTGCACGACCTGTTGCCAACAAACACAGCCAGGAATAAAAAAAAATAAAATTATTTATTATTATTTATAATGTTCTTAGAATTTTCATGTTTACAACCGTTTTATTTTAGTGTAACTTTAAGTAATTTTTTTTTTTTAAGTTGTAAAATGTTACATTTTAATTTATTTATTTTTTTGTTGTGCTCTTGTCTTTTTCATTATTGTTTAATTTTATGTCTTATTGGTAGTTCCCTAAAATAAACGTATATAAAATCACATATTTAGATAAAAAAATTTACATTTTATATGCTTTTATTTATTTCATATTATTTTAGTAATATCTTATTTTGTTTCATTGTATCATTTCTGTTTAATTTTTAATGTTATTTAAAGTTTTTGTTTGTCCTTTATATTATTAATTTATTTATTGTTTTATATGCATATATACACATTTGTTTTATTGTTTGCTGTGTATTCATTGTTTATATGCATACGCTTGTGTATTATTTATATTTTTATCTTCCCTTAAAAAATAAATACTGTGACGAGTGTCCCGAGGAATCATCAGCATTGCCCTGAAAACAGACGAAAAACACCTGCCCTGCCTCGTGTGATTCTTCCACCTGTGACATATGGTGGAGAATGCGGGCAGTGCAGTGAAGAATCACGGACAAGCGATCCCTCATCACCGCTCTAATTTATTTAGTTTTTCTCTGTGTCTCCCGGTTTCTTGAACAGGTGCATGCTCCTCCCCCATCATGGAAGACGTCCTTCAATGGCTAGCAGAGGTTAGCATTCGCCAGCCTCAAATTGCTGAGCACTTGGCAACTCGTCAAGGGGAAACAGAACAGGAAGTGGCAGCGCTCCGGGCTGCTCTCGTGGCCGCACAATGCATTCCACTACCAGATCCCCACGCCCAAGCAACCAAACTGCTTCCCAAGCTGATGGCACATGATGAAGCATGGTCGAGGCATTTCTACAGATGTTCGAAACAGCCGCAATCAGGGAAGGCTGGCATAGAGATGATTGGGCATGCGTGCTGGCAACGCTGTTAACCAGTGAAGCCCAAAGTGCTTCCTTCTCACTACCCACAGGGGCTGTTTATAATTATGACAAAGTGAAGAAAGAAATCTTTGCCCGCTGTCCCCTATTTGTGAGGCTCGCTCAGTATTGGTTGCTGGAGGGGAACCCTACTGCTGAGCAGGTGGGGAAGCACGTTGTTTTGGATTGACTGCTGGGAGTGCTACCCCGAAACTCTGGCCAGGCTGTGGGAATGCAGAACCCCAAGACAGTTTATGAGCTCGTGGAGGCCATTGAGCTGTCGGGCGCTACCTACCACCGGGAGGCTGAGAAGAGTGGGTGGTTAAGGAGAGACACACACAGTAGGGCACCCCACAACCAGTAGGCAGATCGGTGGCTTCCTCTCCACACAATGAGCCCATGCCAACGGAGGTCCCCAGTCCAACCACAGTTCACCATGATCCACCTGTTGGGGCACCATCCACGGCGGTCCAGATTAATCCCAGTTCTGCTGGGAAGGGACTGGCTAGGGTTCGACTGTTTACTCACTTCTGTGACACAGCCTGCCAGCCCCAAAGGAAGCCTTCGAAGACAGAGGCCAGCCACCAGGAAAACCCAGGGTCCAGCACTCCTGGCCTCCAACAGTGGGAAAGATGGTGAGTCCCTCTCCCAAAATACTGCCCTTTTCTATGATGTCTTTCAACAGGTGATGGGAGGGGGCTCTTTCACAAAAGAACAACGCGAGGACAACAGGCTGAAGCACTGCTGGACCCAAGTCTGGGTCATTGAGGGCAAGGAAGCTCAGCCTGGTCCCCATCCTTTCTCACACTTTGTTGTAAAGAACAGTCTGCTCTATTGTGTTGCACAGCGATGGGGGGGAGGAAAAGATATTGTTGGTTGTCCCCAAATCCAAGACGGAAGCTGTGCTGGAGCTCGCTCAATCACACCCAATGGCAGGCCACCTGGGGATGGCCAACACCACCCAGAAGATTTGGGACCATTTTCACTGACCGGAATTGGACGCTGAGGTGAAGCGGTTCTGTCAAGCCTGTCCAACCTGCCAAAAGACGTCGCCCAGAACACCTCCCCCCAGTCCGCTCATAGCTCTACCCATCATTGAGGTGCCCTTCGGGATGGACCTTGTGGGGCCACTGCCTAAGTCTGCCCATGGACATGAACACATCCTGGTCATCATCGACTATGCCACCCGGTACCCAGAAGCAGTTCCCCTCTGCAAAGCCACAGCCAAAGTCATCGCACAGGAGCTACTTCTGCTGGCCAGCTGAATCGGCATACCAGCAGAGATCCTGACCAATCAAGGTACCCACTTCATGTCCTGACTAATGGCTAACCTCTGCAGGCTGCTGCTGGTGAATTTTTTGAATTATTTACTCATGAACAAGTGTTTTCTGAGTCCGTGTCACACAGATGAATTTCCTGATGCTCCATCTTCGTATAGAAATCATCTTTACCAATTATTTAATTTAATGAAGGAGTTCTTGTTTTCTATTTTTTTTTTTGTATTTCGTTAAGTGGTAATTTAATGCTTTCTGTTGATATATTTATCATGTCTTTTTCGCTAGTTTCGGTTCTTTTTTGAAAAGCGCTCCTGTTCCAGACGAGAAGGCATGTGAAATCACGTTTACTGTCAGTGTTTATGATCAGCTCACTGTCTGCCGCTCTGTACTTTAAAAAACACAAACTTATATTTAACGAACAAATAATGTCTAAATTAGCTTAAATAAAAAATGGAACAAAATATAATCATTCTGCCATTACATTCAAAACAGAACTATTTTAATAGCTGAAACAGCAGACGTTTTGGTGGAAGGGGAAAAGACGGGCTTGGGCTGGTAATTGTGATAAGCTGTCGGACACGGACCGGGCTCGTGCCTGAGCGTCTCGGGCCAGGGTCGGGCCCGGGCCTAAATTTGAGGCCCTTGCAGGGCTCTACACAGGATAACACCCACAAACAGATGGCCTCGTGAAGAGGTTTAACCAAACTTTTAAGCCAATGCTGAGACGAGTGGCAGCAGAGGACTGGAAGGACTGGGACCTCATAATCCCCTATGTGCTCTTCGGCATCCGTGAAGTTCCCCAGGCCTCAACTGGTTTCACCCCCTTCACGCTCCTCTTTGGCCCCTCAACCCAGAGGCATCCTCGATGTGGCTAAGGAAGCCTGGAAGCAGCAGCCTGCAGTCCACTCCTCTGTTGTCGAGCATGTCAAACAGGCTGGATTATATGTCATCAGACAACATCTCACAGACACAGGTACGCTGTTCAGGCACATCTGACAGAAATCATCAGCTTGTGTTTTATTTATTTGTGTACAAACCGCTGATAAACATCTTAAGTGTACATTATAAATCATAACTGTTGTAAAAATGTTTGCAGAATTTTGCTTTAACATCCAACAGAAAACATTTATTTAAAAAAAACAACATGCTGCTGTCGAACAAATACTTTGCTATGCCATTTTCACCAGGGTTTTGGTAGTCATAAGAAAATTAATTACTTGAAATAAAAATTAATTGAAATTATATTTTAAAATTCTTGTTATTTTTTTATTTATTTAATCTAGTTTTACTAGTATTTAAAACTTAAAATTGATTAAAAATAGAAATTTAAAGTAATGAAGATGAAAAAACTAAATAAAGTTTTAAATGAAAACAAAATCTAAACATTTGTCTGAAGTAAATGAGAGCGGCTCAGGAGCTTTATTGTGTGTTGTATGTTCTCCCCATCACACTGGTGAATGCTCCAGACACGATTAGCGTCATGGCTCTGGGCAAACATGGCATGCTGAGGAAGCGTTGTGCTCATTACAAATCGCTTGCTTCAAAACCGACTGCACCGGCCACCCACCAGCCCCCCCGGCAAAGCCGAGTCCATTCACACTGCTCCGCTTTAATGTGCTCCAGCCTCACCGCTGCTCAAAGAGGAAGAACATTAACTAACACCTCTGGCTAATTTGCTTAATTTCTGTAAATGAGGCCTTTGGCCTCTGGAGTGACTTTTAGGTGGAGTGGGTGATATTATTGTCTGGTGCCGCAGCCTGGGGCGGCTGGAAGGGTATTAAACCCAAGCCACTCGAATTATGGCTGTCCAAGTGAGAAAGGCTTTACCAGGTGACTCGGGCGCATTAATTCATTTAACAGAGAAGCGCAGAGAACACCAGAGGTGAGTTATCATGACACAGCATTTCTAGAAGAACCAGAACAATTCCTAGCCAACAGCTCAAACCAGATCAATTAATAAATAACTGTCCATCTCAGAATGGGACATAGATAGATAGATAGATAGATCTGAGCCATCGAACAATGAGGGAGGACCTTCTGGAAAGTTGCCGCCTGCTTGCGTGCCTCCTGGTGTCTCTCGACGACCGCTTTGACAATGTCACCAAAGAGACCGGAGGGCACAAGTGGGGCATCCAGAAGACTGACCCTGAGCTTAGCCAGCCTCCCTAAAGAGAGGTCGCTGCATGCTCTGCTCCCAGGCAAACAACACACAGCTCATGTGTGTCCCGTGGCATCTGAAAATGATCACAAGGACTGGCACACTTCGCAAAGCGAGGAAAATATGCACAGAGAGCGCTTGATGAATGAATGACTGCACAGATTCAGAGCATGGTCATGCTGGAGGTGTTCCCATAGCGCTTCGACGTAGTTCGAGTTCCTGAAATGGAATTGTTGGTTGTGTATTTTGGTTTAGTAAGAAACAGTATGCACCAGTTTTCAAAAATCATACTGTTTTTGAAACAACAAGGGTATTTACTGTTGGTAATTGGTTGGTTTATTTAAAGAGTTTTCTAAACTAAAAGCATTCTGTGTTGTTTGGGTATTTAGTGTTTTTGGTTGATTGGTTTTTCAAACGATAAGCATACTGGTTTGATTGGTTTGTGTTAATTTCAGGTAAACCATATGAAAAATAAATTGATAGAAACAATGAAAAATAAAGAGATGGATGCGTGGATGTATAGACAGACAAGATTTCAGTTAAACCATCTGTGTTTAGATAGGGTAATTATCTGTTAACATGTGCAGCAGTATCAGTATTCACTCTTACGCATTGGTTCATTCTTCCTGTGTCTTCTCTCTCACACCCTCCTTCTGTTTCCTGTTGTCTCCTGCTGTCTGTCTCTCTTTCATCAGGTGATGTCTTTGATCCATCGCAGATCTCACTCCATCATCTCTTCATCTGTCACTCACGGCAGAGCGGTACTGCAGTGTCAGGTCAGCGCCGCGGCAGAACTTTGAGCACGCTCTCCGGTTCCTCCAGGACACTGCCAGTCAGCACTGCACCGGAAAGCACGTCAATCACTGCGATAGAAGCTTCCTGACGCTTCATCAAAGCAGTAGGTCCTGAGGAAGCCTTGCCAGCTCGTTTGTAAGTCGAGTGCTTATGGAATGATTTTTAAAACAATACACAACAGCGCATGCAATCGCATCTTGAGTTCGCTGACAGCACAACTTGTTGACATTGCTGCCTTCAAAGCACAAAAAATCTGCTTGACGGGTGGTGCAACATCATTCACGTATGACTGGCATAACCCAACACGACCCTTGAGAAGTATTCCTGGTTCTAAATGAGGTTTCGTATTTGAGAGATGATGCATTCTACTCACATCCTCTGTTTCATTCACAGTCTCCTTCCTGTCCTGCAGGTCGTCCTCAGAAGCATTCATTTTGAGGAGAATTACAAAAAAGAAGCAATGTGCATTATACAAATTGACGCTATACAGCCTAAATGGATATTGATCGTGCACAGCGATCAAAAAACGAATAAATCTGAGCAAATAAAGCATGCTTTGCTGAGCGAACGGGTGACAGAGAGCATCGGTATGGGAGGTCGAGTGCAGAACAATGACCAGAAACGACAGTGTTTGACCTCTGACTTCAGGTAACATTAGATTTCAGGATTATATCTGGCTGCTGTGTACAGTTTACTGTATCATTTTGTACCCATACAGCCTGCTAAATTTCCAAAATGTGCGGTTCACACTCCATCTGCTCTGGTTGGTTGTTCTTTATGTATCGTATGTTCCACAGTCTCATTTAATAACCATCATGTTCAATATTAGATGCTGGGAGGGGGGGTGTTCACCAGGATGGCCGAGGACAGCCGGTTCTTAAGTGTTCTCAAGAGGGGGGGTCACAGCATAGGCTTCAGGCATGTTTGTGTAAACATGGTTCAAAGTTTTGTTTCCTCTGGTGTGACAGGAAGTGTTCTGATGAAATTTGGGGAGCACTGTTTTTAAGTTGGAGTGATTAAAATCCCCAGCAACAATAAGAGCAGTCTGTTGTTTACTGATGGCCGCATGAAGTTCATTCATAGCAAGCTTGGCATCAGCATTGGGAGGAATGTACGCGGCAGTTATAATAGTGGATGTAAACTCTCGTGGCAGAAACGGTCTACACTTAACCATGAGAAACTCCAGGTTAGCTGAGCAGTGACTGTCGACGATAACAGAGTTTGTGCACCAAGCTTTGTTAACATAAATACACAATCCTCCGCCTCTAGTCTTACTGCAGTCATCCGCCATTCTGTCCGCCCGAAAAGTGTGGCGCTCAGCTAGAGCAATAGCATTGTCCGGTATACCACTGTTTAGCCATGTTTCTGTGAAAAGCATGACATTGCAGTTCCAGAGTCTTTTGCTGTGGTTGATTCAGAGTCAAATATCGTCCATTTTGTTCACCAGTGACCGTACATTGACGAGAAAAATGCTGGGCAAAGAGATCAGTCAGTGCAAAGTTTTTTCACTTGAAACAGCTCAGATTTATGTTTTAGTTCAAGACTAGGCTTAACCCTTGTCTGTGAAATTGGGGGATAATGTTAAATCATAAATATTGTTCTTAGTTTAATTTACAGAACAAAGTGTAGAACATCTATCCATCTATCTATCTATCTATCTATCTATCTATCTATCTATCTATCTATCTATCTATCTATTTTATTTTCCTTTTCAAAATATCTTTCTTTGTTTTCCACAAAGAGAAAAAAAGGGGTTTAAACAAACAAAACAGCTGGGAAAATAAACAACTAACCTGCTCATTTTTTCAGCTAGACCAGCAGCAAATTCCAGCAGGGCGACTTCTATCTCTCCGTCTCTCTCTCTCTTTCTCTGTGTGTGTCTTTGTGAAGCTCTGCCCGGGTGACACTCGTCAAACGGCTGTCATTGTTCATATCTCATTGAGAGGTGAGAGCGTTACACAAACAGGCTGTGACACGACACGGCCGGTGTTAAGTGACAGTGTGTGATCGGCCGTCTGAGAACACGACCTTCTCCAGCGCCGCGTCTCAAAGCCGGGGCCCTCTAATAAGACTGACCCCTCGCTGTCATGTACAGGACAGATATTCAGCGCCGACTGCTTCAGAAGGCTGCTGGAGAAAGGATATACAGTAAATGTCACTCACAGCATCGCTTGAAAATCCCAGTCTACGCCCTGCTTTCCCAAAAAACTCTACCTCATCGCAAATGCCACGTCAACACCGTTTTATCCTGACCATAAAAGACTACGGCTAATCGTAAAAATATCTAAACCGCGGGAGTAATTCTGCTAATGAGCATATGGCAGCGGCGTCTGATGAAGAAGAGAAAGGTCATTAAATGAGACTACGACATATGATACATAAAGAAGGAGGCTGAATGGAATAGATTTTACAGTGCTTGACGATCAAGGTGATGATCTTGTATCTCGGCGCAGTGGCCCTCGGGGAAGTCGACTGTAATTGGACGAACTCATCACCTAAAGCGCCGGCAGCGCGGAGCTCCGCCCTTCATCATCTCCATTGACCTTCATCTGCCTCCACCTCTTCACAACAAGACACAGATCTCAGAAACAGTCAAAGCACCAAACCTCAAACACAAAAGGCACACAGGAAATTACTGTCAGGATGCTTTTATGTGTCTGTGGATGTCACCTTTCTGTGAATACTAGGGTACAAATTGGCCTCCCATTAAAAAAAACACACATAAAAGCTTCAATGTTATTTAAAGTGAGAACAGTAATTATGGGCTAACATTAAATTCTAAATAATATCTGAACAGTTTTTTGTGTTCAATGCCACTGTCAAGCTCAACTACTCAATCTTGTACCAATTCTGGCTTTTTTTGTTTTGTCAGAGTTTCGATTTTAACGCATTTAAGTAACTTTGAGCTGTTGGAAAAAAACTAAATAGGAAACATCAATTTTTAAAATAACATCTGATTAATTTGTATAATCTTTGTTATTAATATATTTTTTTATTTTATTTTATAGTATTTCATAGGATTTTATTTATTAGTATTTAGTTTTATTTTATAGTATTTTAATAAACTAACATGCAGACATTTTGGTAACAGCTTTGGTAAACAGGAAACAACAAATTGTAAATCATTTCTGATTAATTTGTAATGTTAACAGCGTCAACCATTTACCAATTTTAGCCTTTTTAAAATTCTTTTTTATAATTTTATAAATTCAGATTTTTTAAAACTTAAATCTAAACTAAATCTATTTTTTTTTTAGATTTTTTTAATAAAATCTATTTTTTTAAAGTGTTTCCTAAATTAGAAGTATTATTATTTTATAGAATATTATTATATTTTGCAAAATTGTATTTATGAGGGTTTATTTATTTGATTTTATTTAAAAAATTTTTTTTTAGGATTTTAAACTTTAGAGAAATGTCCCATATATTTGGTAAGTTCAAAAACAGCAACTCTCATGTAAAATGAATAGAAAATATAAAATGTCATAGAATATTTAGTTTGACCTCCTGATGTGGCCAACAACATTTTCTGAAAGTTAAGCACCTTCAGTGCAGCTTTTGAGCTCTTTTCGTGTAAAGCGCTGGTTATATGCTTGGAGTCAAATAGCATCTTGTATGGCTTGTGTTTAGCTCTGAGGGGTTTCTCTTGTAGTGTGAAAGTATCTGCTGCTCGTTTCTATATCCAGACTCAGGTTCATTAGCATCGAGCGCTTTAATGTGCCTCACACAGAACAGCAATGAGCTCTTTTATTGGATTGGTGTAATCATATGCAGCCCAGCAGTGACTCCTTGCCTCGCTTTCTCTCCGTCTGTCTCGCAGGGAAAGGAAGCCAGCAGAAGAATCGACTTGCATGACTTGCAAAGAAAGACAGTAAAAGTACAGAAACTCCAGTATATATTTGATCATTTGTCCTGAATTGTAAGGAATATCTTTTGGAGCTCATTTTTAAGAGATATCATTGAAAATCTGATTAAAATAGATTCAAATCTGATTATAGAATTGTATTTTTATAGCATTTTGTAGAGTTTTATTCCAAAAGATTATATTTTAGGATAGGATATTTGTTTTATAGGATTTTAAATGATGCACAGCTCATATTTTGTGAACGTAGCTTTTGAAAACACAATAAAACGGGAAAACAGGACAAAAGTCTGAACAATTGGCTGTGCATTCATCAAACTATTCAATCATGTACTAACTGTTTCTAATTTCATACATTTGTGATCCTGGACCACAAAACCAGTCGTAAGTGTTGATGAATAGCTGAATAAATAAGCTTTCCATTGATGTATGGTTTGTTAGGATAGGCAATATTTGTCCGAGATACAACAGTTTAAAAAAAACTCAACATAGTCTCACGACCAATTCGTATGTAGGTGCCAAATTCGTGCTAATTCGTACAACCTCACTCTACGATTTTGTACGATTTGTCTAAAACCACGTGACGGGTAGGTTTAGGGGCGGGGTTAGGTTTAGGTCATTCGTACGAATTCATATGAATTGGCAACTTGTAAAATACGTATGTAAAGTAGAACAGCTTAGCTCTAACGAGCAACAGCCAGACATCACAATATGTTCAGATTATATTTTTAATATTATATAATATATAACTCGAATGTTTAATTCATTTAAGTATTTTGGATATGCAATTGTGTTATTTAAATAAAATTGTGTACAAGACATACTATTAAGTTTCTTATGAGTGTATGTACACTAGC
>JAUMHR010000076.1:17914120-17924939 GCA_032361145.1 Enteromius fasciolatus
ATGAACAAGGTCTTTGAAAAACATCTATGACCTTTGAAACATGTCCAGTCTTCATGCTCTGAGTATGCTTTGACATACATTTGCATAACGAACCCATATTTCCATGCTCGTGCTGATTAGAATTAAAAACTTGGAAAGTGAAGAAAAGATAAAAATGTACAATCAAAGTTGCGATTCATCAGCACTATCATGAGATTAATCGTGATTAAATATCGACAGGCTTAATTTCAATCACTAATTATTATTTTATAGTCCTATTGCTATATAATGGCATGCCGGGGTCAACATCAAACACAGTAAACCAGGATTTCTTTAAAAAACTACATTTTTTAATGCAATCGCGATTTTATTTTTTCGATATATATCAGAAAAATTGCGGTAATGTATTTTCCCCAAACCTTTAACACTTTACAATAAGGTATCATTTATTAACATTAGTTAATGAACAGTACATTTATTACAGCAACTTACTCTTACTTACTTACTTTACTGAAGCCTATTCAATCCCGCAGTGATAACTGCCGTTGGCCGCTGCAGTGGTTTAAGATTGAACCAATCGGCTCAACTCCGTCTACAGCGAGCCAATGGCCACGGCTCCCGCCGAAGCGCTCCTGAGGGGGCGTGTCCGCGCGTATATATAAGCGGGCAGTGCACAGCGGTCTTCAGGTTACCTCGACTGAAGCGACGAACACTTGCAGCACGGCAAGGGACGCAGTACTCGTAACCTATTTGTTCCCTTTCGACACTTTCACTCATGCTGCGTCTGCTAAGATCCCGCCGTGCTGCGAGTGCAGAACGATCAAGCCTGACAGCGGACCTAGGGGAAACCCGAGGACGCACCTGTCTCATAAGCACAACACCGTCCTTTCACTTTAAGGTGTGTAGCCTGTGCTCGCAGCCGGGGCAGATGGGCTTATAATAAGTGAATAAGTTATAGCTCATATCCTGAATACACTGTTTGAACGCTCATCGGTCAATACAGCGAATACACAGACACATAGAGCTTAAGTTCTCGGGTTGGGGTTACATTGGCCAACACAGAACGAGACCTTGAGTTACTGGTACTGTAAAAGAGTTTTGTTTAACACAACCATTTTGTATAACACAGTTATTTTGTTTTAAGCAGAAGATGTTTGGCTTTGGACACTTTTGTATAATAAAGTAATCTATTTAATCTTTAGGGGCAATTAGGGACTTTATTTTTTTTATTTTTTTTTCACGCAACAGAAAAATAACAGTTAGATAAATCATCTAATTAGTCGTTAGAATAGTCGACTAAAATAATCGCACGAATAATAGTTTTAAAAATAATCGCTAAACTCAAGTGCAAATGAGATTTCAGAGGATGAAATGTCTCTCAGGGCTTCAGCAGTCCATGTTTCTGGTGTTTAGTGTTAGCTCCACACTATAAATCACCAGTGCATTACATTTGGTCACTGAAGACAGAAAGAGAACATAAAGTGAGAAAACCACGACAAAATGATGGCGTGAACAGTCTCTTTCATGACTGCAGCGCTGCAGAAAGTTAGCTGCAGTCTGCTGTGCTTTACTCAGACGTGATGAGGGGGGTGGAGATGTGCTGATCTCACCGTTACCGTCGGTTACCAGAGCCTCTCTGTGTGTGTGTGTGTGTGTGTGTGTGTGTCTCTCCCTCCCCCTCGAGCTTCTCCTCTCATCTTTTCTCTGGAGCTGTGAGTGAGAGACAAAGACCCCCGTTCGTTCTGCACACGCTCACACCGCCAACGCTCCTCTGCATGCCGGATCCAGTTTTTCTCGCACTACTATGCTTGTGTGCCGGACCGCTGTGATTTAACTTACGTGTGTGTGTAAGTGTATTTGACGGATACTACAGAGCCCTCGAGGTGGACTACGATTCCTCGTCTTTAATGGAAGGATTGTACCACGGTAAGAGCTTTTCCTGCTGCTCCACACGGCCACATCTGAACATGTGTGTGTGTTTTCAGTGACGGAGAGAGAGAGGCTTCCGCTTCCACGCGCTGTAATGAGTTCTGCTCATAAGCTCTGGATGGGAAAATTGTATTTTAGTTTGAATGTTGCAAGTTTAGACTAAAATGGTAAAAAAAACAACTTTAGCTGAAATGCATAGTCGTTTGAACACATCCTGATGTACTAAACAGTGAAGCATTACAGTCTATAATGATACTGGTAGTTAGACAGATACAGAGCTTATACCAATAGTGAATATACCTAATATAAATGTATAATGGGTGAAAAAAATAAAAACAATGCTATAAAATATTAATATTAGTAATATTAATAAAATATAGTTATTTAAATTGGCATGTATAATATTTAATGTGTGTATATGAGCATTTTATATTACATCAGCAATACATTTTATTGCAAATAGCATGCACCTTTAGAATTTGGAACATTTTCATTTTCCAGTTAATTATAGATTTTAATTTCTTAAGTCTGAAATCAAAACTTTGCAATATATTGCAAAAAATATTAAATAATAAAATAATACGGTTAACTGTGTAGTACTTGTTTTAGAAAACAAAAACGAAATTTATTTTCTTTTATTAAATAATTAATTACTTTAAACGTGTAAAATGCAAATATTGGTCGATATATACTGTGACTCTCTTAAATGTGTTTCTTATTTTGAGATGCATAAATGTTCCCTGGTTAAGATTATTTACCGATATTGATACCGATAACTAGTTTTGTTTTTTCACTTGTAATTGACTGTGATTACCAGTGTAATAAGTATAAACAAATAGAATAAATAAATACACTGTTGCACAATTGTAATTATTCATTTATTTTAAGCATTTAAGTCTAAAAAAACACTTAAAATACATTGTAAAGATGAAGGATAGTTTAACTTATGTATTCTGGCATAGTAAAAGAGTTAACTGTTTAGATTAGAAAGAAAAAAACGTGAAAAAAACATTTAAAAATGCTGTTATATGTTGATATATTATGCATCACTAATGATTGTTTATTAAATTTTAATTGCATCATAATAATTGAATCAGGAAGAGCTTAGCTTCAGAGTAACATTTAAACGTGAAATTAAGCGACCAACCATTGATCTAAACCTTTCTGGTCCATTTTTACTAATCTATATCTATCATAGAAGAACAACATTATTGATTACATGAACCGCTAGATGCTGGTGGATACACTGGTTTGAGTATTTTACCGTTTTTTTGAAGTATGTGTGTGTAATTCTGCGATCTGTGTTTGCTGCTTCACAGGGATTTTTTTGGGAACTGTAAGCAAAATGTAGGTCAAGCTTCTGCATGCATACATGCATATTTATGTATGATGATTAATGAAGAAAGTCTATTGTTAGCGTAAGGAGTTGTTTCTGTTGGCAGTCATATTAGGGTCAGATGCAGATTGGTGTGTGTATGTGGTTTTGATTGTACTCGTGTGTGTTGTGGGTGCATGCGCTGAACTCTGTGACCCTGATATTTGGATTACTTATGACTGATTGCTTTCCTGCCCTTGGAAGCGTGCCGTGCGTGCGTGCGTGTGTGTGTGTGTGTGTGTGTGTGTGAGGTCATGAATGCTGGCCTGAGTGTGTTTGGCAGGTGTTTGAGCCTGTTGGATGTGTGTGTGTGTGTGAGTCTTGTTTTGCCCCGGGCCTTGAATGAGGCGTGTTCCTCTCACCCCTCACAGTGACACACAATGACATGGAGGAAGGAGGTGTGTGTGTGTGTGTGTGTGTGTTAAACAGCCCTCCATCGTCTGTCAGATCCAGTTGAGTTGAGTTCACTCACGTGCCACTGTTATATCTGTGCTTTTGTGTTTAGAAGTGAAGTGAAGTGTTTATGTGCAGCCAAGTCATAAATATAAACTGCTGAATATATATGCGTGTACTGTGTATATTAATTATGTGTGTGTGTGTGTGTGTGTGTGTATATATATACACACACACATACAATATATTTTGAATATATTTACATGTCCATATTTATATTTCTTATTTATATTACAATATATAAATATTAAAATCAATGCTATTTTTTAATTAGTGTGCTGTAATTTAATTATTTTTTATTATATTTTGGGCATTTTCTTTTTAGTGTGTATTTTTCATTGTGACATTGACATTTTATAAAGAGCATTTTCTGTGCACATTTCGATGAGATTACATCAGCTGCGTCAGATGTCGACTATTAATATATTTCATCATTACCACTAGCATTCTCTCCCAGTTCTGTTAATAATATTTTCCCAACTCAAACAGTAAACTCCCTCCAAAAATCAAGCAAGTTTCAAAAGTTTCCACTCTCTCTCTCTCGCTGTCTCTCTCTGACCTTGTATCAGTCCTGCTGCATCAGCACCTGGCTGTTCTCTGTCACGCTGAGGACTATGGGAAGAAGCAGCCCCCACTGGTGCCGCAGTGCATTGTGGGTAGTACTCGTTGCTCGTTTGATGTCTGATCCTCACAGATATCATCTTCTATATGGTGCTTTCTAGAGAGATGCAGAAACCATCTAGCGAAGCATCTTCAAAGCCGAACGTATATCCATCTAATGCACAGGAAAGAGTAAATCAGGTGACTGTGAATCAAATTAAACTAAAGCTCTCAGACAGACGGGTTTAATATGGATTCAGACCATCCAGCTTGTTGCAACAGCATTAAAATGAGCAGATTTTTGATAGTTATCAGTTACTGTTGTGCATGTAAACTGAGAAGTCACCTAAGATTTCATCCTTGGTCAGTGTGCGTGTTTATTTTGATGCCACGTCACGTCGATGACATTCTCTCGGTCCGTCTTCCCTCTATCATTCTGTCGGTCAGTAATTAGAGCCGAGACACAAAGCCATGGTCTGTCCTCTGCAGCAGATCTGGGTTTGAAGGTAAATAAATCACAGCCGGGCCGGTTTCGCTGCATTAGGACACAGATGCTTGCGTATTATTTATAGATCCTCAAGGGTAAGTGCGGTTTAATGAGGTACCGCTGAGATCCGAACGCAGGTTTATTACTCAGGTGTTTTTGGTAGTTTTTCAAAGTTTTGTGCCTGTGGAAGTGAATTGAACTTTTGATAAATCTCTTTAAATAGATTTAGATCCAGTAATATTGGCCTAGACTTATGTTCAAAAGTTTGTGGTCAGTTACTGAAAAAAGGCTCTTTTGCTCACCAAGGCTGAATTTATTTGATTGAAAATACAGCAAAAAATGTGGAATATTATTGTAATTTAAAATGACTTATTTCTATGTTAATATTTTTTAAAATGTAATTTATTTCTGTGATCAAACCTGAATTTTTGAATCAGACGATCCTTCAGAAATCATCTGCTGTTCGAGAAACATTCATTGTTATCAATGTTCAAAATGTATTTTTGTGGAAACCAATAAATTTTATTTTAGAAAGTTCAATAGAATAATTAGTGTTTAATGTGTATTTACTGTCACTTTGGATCAATTTAATGCATCCTTGATGAATAAAAGCTCTAATTTCTGCTAAAAAACACACCAAACTTCTAAACAGTAGTGTAAACAGAAACGTCTCCTCTTTTTCTTTAATTTGATGTTTAGTAAACTCTTTTCAGTACCACACATGATGGATCACATCAGTCACTTTTTTGGGGCAGGATGTTTTGTGATAACCCCAAAAATTCCATCAAACCTGTGTTTTTTTTCTTCTGCTGAACACAAAAGAAGATATTTTGAAGAATGTTGGAAACCAAACCTTTGCTAGTAGCCTTCCATAATATGGAAGTCAATGGGAACCAGAAACAATTTATACGCCAACATTCTTAAAAATATCTACTTTTGTAAATATCTACTTTTTGTGAGCCTTTAATCAGCTTGTAGTATGAATAAACAATCATGATGTCATGAAGATCTGATCCATATCTTTGAGTTATCATCCTGACGGAGCTGAAACAGAGACATTTGTGTTCAGTTTCACTCCATCCTCTCATAACCAGTCGAGCTCAAAGACTAACAGCTTGATAGGCAGGTGTTTGAGTCTGAGGCGTCTTGCTCGTCTCTTCTGTTGGTGACCTTTGCATCGCTTCCTGATCCTCGTCGTATGACATATGGAGCCGACAGCGTCAAGACTGGTGCGTGAGAAAGGATTTGACACGAAGAAGTGTGAACGATCCATTAAAGATGTCCGTCGGCGTATATGAAGTGTGACAGAAGTGTGTTAAAATCACACTGATCCTTTAATCTCCGGACACAGTGTCAATAGAGCGGCCACACGACGCCGTTCACATGTAGATTTGATTAGCTGCTAACAATATTGATTATTTGAAGTGCGTGTGTAATCGAGAGGGAGTGCACATGTGAGGGTCACGAAGTCTGACGTATCTGTAGACAAGTCTGTCATCCATTAAGATCCGATGTTAGAGCTCATAAAGGAGCGCAGCGGTCTGTTCTGGTTTGTTATAGTTTGTCCACATCAAAGAGAGCCCGTAACGGCAGAGTTATTACTGCCAGGCTTTATGGGAGATGCTAGAGGAGCCCATCTGTGAATCTGGTGCCGTGACCCGGATCTCATTCTGGGTTAACGTACAGCTGATGCTCGTCTCGTGGTCTCTCGTTTCCCTCCATCTGTTCGCCTCATTCACATTCTTTACACTGAGAGCGTGCGATATCTCAGAGTATGTTACAGTCATTTAACAGCCGCTTTTATCTGCACTGACAAATGAGGTTCTCTGGCTCATATATTGGGAAAAAGCATATGAAAGTGCCAGAGTATATACATCATAGAATAATAAAATATTATCGTCACTATTTTTGTAAATATGCAAGTAAATATAGATGCATGTAAAATACATATACAATTTTATTGATAAATATTTAATAAATCTAAAATGTTATATATGAATATCACAAAATGTACGTTAGGAAGAATAATATCACCTTTCATTTTCAGTCATCAGTTTAGCAATACAGTAAACAGTAGTATATACTGACATGTTAGATTATGTTTTACATTTTATATTGACAATGAAATGCTATTAAATGTGTCCTAAATATCCAATATTGTCCGTCCCAAATCATAACGAATATGTTACAGGATGTGTGCTTGGAAATGAATGTGTGATCGGTTTAAGCTGATAAATGTGTGTGTAGTTGTGTGTTTATTCACTCTGAGTTGGATGTTGTGGTTTGTTTTCTTATATTTCCCCGCTGTGATCTCTGTCTCTGTCCTGTCCAGTCACACGAGTCGGCGCACATGTTCATTTAGTGTGTGTGTGTGTGTGTCTCCAACAGATGTAAACACTTATCAGCCAATATAGACAAACAAACAGCCTGGTGTTGTGTAGCGCTGCGGAGCACAACCACCTAGTTTTGATGAACCCGCCGTTCTGCTTTGATTCTGATTCGTTTGTGCTCTTCATGTGCACCCATCCTGATGTTATTTGATTTGGAAATCTTTGGGGGGAAATAAATGTAGCACCGAGCACCAAATGCATAAAATCTTGCATTTCTTGTACTATACAACACAATGTTGTTTATGATATGAATGAGTTCTACTACATTAATTGTGCTTTGCATCTTTTTGTACAAAGCTAAAATGTTATACTTTTGTACATATAAATTGCAATGCAGTCCCATGCTGAAATATCTTTATTTTTTCTGACGGTATTATCTTGATGATTTTATGAGTTTCAAATGAACATGATATGTGCAAATTAGTTAATTTTGGTTTTGTATAAAACAATGCAAAATACTACAAATGCAGACGGCATAATTTATGTTTATTCATAAAACTATTTTTTTTTAAATTTACTTTTCTTTTAAATAGTTGACAGTCTAAAATGAGTGAGAAAAAGTTAATTAAAAAAGCTAAAATAGAATATAGCAGTCATCTTTGAGTAAAAATGCTGTAATATTATGGTAAGTGTATGAATCAGCGCAGCGCTAAAGCAGAACCTTCGATGCAAGACCAGAATTAACCATGTTGACTTGATTACTCAGTGTTTACGAGGAACTTGTCATCTGGATGCAATATCTTTACACAGCGCACCACACACACACACACACACACACACACTCACAGGAGGCAGTGAATCATCTCTGTGTATTGATCTGTGCATGCATCTGACAGTTGATAAAGCTTTTCCTTGTAACTGAGCCCCAGTAAATGAGTGGTTTCCTTCCTGCTCGTGTCTGGCTTCAGTCTCAGCGCTGAGTCCGGTTTCAGATGTCCCTTCTGTCCTTGTGTCCTTCACATTCATCAGACTTTATTGGCTGCCAAAATACTGCCAGATAAGAAAGAGATCTCTTTAATGTCTCAGCTCTTTCTCCAAATATAAAATGGATATTTTAGCTTACTGTACACTCTCAGAAATAAAGGTAAAAGCTGTCACTGGGGGGTATGTTTGTACCTCAATGGCCCATTTTGGTACCATAAAGGTACATATTAGTTCTTCAAGTGTGCGTCTTAGAACCTAATAGGGTGACAGCTTTCGTACCTTTATTTCTGAGAGCGCAGGTCAGCTCTGGCCTCGTTGTGTCTATTTACAACGGTTTCTAAATGAACTGTAGTAGAAAAGGTTGATATGTAGTTTAGAGCTCTATTCATTTTACTAAGCAATAAAAGAGCAGGCATTGAGCAAACAGGGCTTTTGATTTGTCCTGCTTCTCAGAGGGGAAAAACAACCATTAAACCAAAATCTGCAAAGTCAGGCATCTCAGTATGAGCTCTCATCAAAAGATCTGCAACAAAAGAGCAACCACTGACCACAGATTTTGACTTTAGTTGTTAGTTCTCTGCTTCTCAGATGTTTGTTCCTGTTATTCTGGAATCACAAAGAGAAAACTCAGATCAGATGATTTTATAGCTCAACTGTTGACTAGTTAGAGCCCATTTATATCATCCTTGAGGCGTTTTTCAAGAAAGAGGTTGAGCGCTTATGTCTTTCTCTTGTATCTTCTGTCTTCTGGTTTTAAACTTTTTCAGGATTCTTGGTCTCAGATGTTTATCCCGAGGAAGTAAAAACATTCATCTCACATGGGTCTCCTCTAGACTTCCAGAAGAGATCTCCATCATTTGTCAAGACGTTGAAAGTCTTCCATCAAAGTGTGAAATCATACGAACCCAGATATTTCACTCAAATGTGACCCTGGATCACAAAGCCAGCCGCAAATAGCACAGGTATATTTGTAGTTGAATTATCGCTTTTTATTTAATGCCAAAAATCCTTACGTTGTTAAGTTAAGATCATGTTCCATAAAGATGTTTTGTAAATGTCCTATCATAAATATATAAAACCTGAATTTCTGATTAGTAATATTCATTGCTAAGAACCTCATTTGAGCAACTTTAAAGATTCCTGATCTCGACCAAATGTTGTCCTATCCTAACAAACCGTGAAAGCTCATTTTATCAGCTTCCAGATGAGTTTTGTGCTCCAGGGTCACAAATGATCTGAACTGAGTAACATTAATTTCATAGCTCTATAATCTTTGTGTATGTCAACTATTGGCTCTTTTGTGTTTGTTTTCATTTCTGCTGAGGATTTGAATAGAAACAAAGCTGATATTTAAATGAAACCGAAGCGAACTCCAGTCGAGCTGCTAATGGTGTTCTGGTTGTGACCTGGTTATTGTGAGTGCTTAATGAATATGCCACAGACAGGGGGCGCCGTAGACCCCGTATCTCCATCCCCTGGGATCACGGATGACCTATAAAACCACATGCTCTGCTGAATGTGCTGAGACGACTAAACCAAAGACCTGACCTCCCTTCTCTCTCTCTCTCTCCACAGACATTTCCAGAATTTCATTTTACACAGGTGAGTGACTTCATCATAAACTCTTTCTCTTGCTGTGTTTGTTTCAAGCTGAGTAACTCAGACTAAATCATCTGAAGGCTGCATCACCGAGGGCTTCGATGTGGACCGGGTTTGGTCTGTTCTGCTGAGCTCACGGTTCTTTAATGTGTCAGAAGGGTTCAAAACAATGACAATTAGTGCCTAATGAAACTTTATAGCAATGGATCTATGTATATTTTTTATTTTATTATATTTAATAACATAATACTGTCCCAAAAAATACATTTCTGGCTACCTTTTTTCAAAATTTCATTGGAATAAATTAACCAGAGTTAACATAACTCCTATTAGTTAATATGAACTAACCTTGAAGAATTTGTCTGCAGCATTTATTATTCTTAATTAATGTTGAGTTAATGTTGTTTTTAATCTTTTAACATTATCTAGTGCCATGTGAACAAGCATGGACATTTTTTTAATTAACTAACATTAAAAAAGACTAATAAATGTAAATCTATTTTGCTCGTTGTCAGTTGACGTTAACAAATGAGAATGTAAAGTATTGACACCGGTCAGAGAAGCCACTTGCAATATTTTGTGGCAGTACCATGATTCATTAATGCATGATATTTTTTCAGGATATTTTTGAATGATTACCATATTCATAAAGCTCACATAAATTCAAATATTAATTTATACATTGATTTATGGGCTTTTTTAGCATCATTACTGGTATGGATTAGAGATTGAGGACCATTCATTAATACCAATTGACTCCATATTAAAACACAATTGAAAAGCAGTAATGAAATTAATTAATTAATTAATCATACAAATTCACAAAGTACTTTTAAAATCCACATTTATTTAAAAGTACACACACACACACACATACAAACGTGTATATAAATATATATATTAGTGCCGGGCAATGATATACCATGGTTTATCGCATTAACATAATATATATATATGCTGTATATATATATATATATATATATATATGTGTGTGTGTGTTTATATATATATATATATATTTGATTCTCAAAAGTAGTAGAGTCCAAAAACAAAAGGCTCATAATAGCCTGGTACTGGTTTGTT
>JAUMHR010000076.1:17964351-17977230 GCA_032361145.1 Enteromius fasciolatus
TGTAGCGGTAGACCAATCATACAGGACTGCGCCATCTGACCAATCACAGTGAGGGCTCGCGGGAGGGAGGGGTTTAGTCTTTGAACTGCTTCACACGAGTCGGTACGAATCATTTAGAAATGGGGTAAAATAAATTTATCTCTATTTTTAGAGAAAACTAAAGTGTTTTTTGACCTTGCATACACATAAACCTGCATTAAGACACTCATAAAACAATATTAGCCACCTTTAAAATGGCATAATAGGGGCACTTTAAAAAAAAAAATATTGGAGGACAGAAACATATTTGCAGGAACTACATGAAATTATTTCATTTTTTCTGTATTTTTCAGATATTTTTTAGTAGCTTCAGCTCCGAGAGCTCACGATGGGTAAGTGATCTAACTGGACAGAAAGAGTGACCTGCAGTCAATGTGTGACAGTGAAGGTTATTCTTACCGTTATAATTGAGTCTAGGTTTGGAGAAACACATGAGCAAATGATCATCTATTTCATCTGAACAGACAAACTTTGAGCAGACGGGACAGTCAAACCCAGCTGAAACAAACAGAAGAGACAAAAATTGCTTAAATATGTTTGTAACATTTATTTTTCTTGTATTTATCATGTAGGTGACTTGAACAATAACAAGTTCCTGTCAGTAAGCAGCGATTATACGATTACAAGGCAGTAAAAAAAAGCAGTCTAGGAAATGTTGTAATCTAACCTGCGAGTCAGTTTACTGTAATGTGCATTATCAGGTTATCACAATACAAACAACATCCAAGGCACTAAATTCATGGCACGTGGTCGAGCTGCACATGGCTGAATGATTATAAAGCTGGGTTTGCCAACATGTTTGTTTCATTTCAAGTCCATTATAAGGCTGTAAAGTTCTTTATAATCACAGACATCTTTATAAACACACAAAGGTCTGCTGGGATCAATATAACTTTATTCCCTTCCAAGCATATATTATGCATTTAGCATTTTATCCAACAAGATGAGAGACATTACTCTGTTACATATTGTTATGTCCACTAAACACCCCCCAAAAAAAGCATTTTCATTTGCATGATTATGCAATAGAACTAAGCTGAAAGTATTTACCATGCATTTCTGGATGTGCAAAGACATATAAAACAAAGGTATATGTGAATCAAAATGTTCTTTAAAACATGTTTCCTGTTCTTTGCACATTTCACATTTAATAAAAGTGAGAACTAATTCACAACTACTAAAGCACTGACCCATCAATCACTAACTAGCTAAGCTGGGCAAATGTTATTAATGAGACCGAGCTTGCAGGTGCTTGGTTACACACACACACACACACCAGTGTCAGCCTGTACTGTCAAACATTTACAGGACAGGAAGTAAATATTGAGAAAAAAAAACGAGGTCAGCTGTGTATTGATGGGGAGGAGCCTTTGGACACACGGCAGCATCTTCAGACTGATTACGGTCATAAAAGCTTTTACAGGAAGTCATTCTGTAACACAGAGCCTTGTGCGTTTATGTGTTTGTGGCCCAGTGGAATCAAAGGGAACTTTATCTGGAAGGCGGTTAAAGGTCAAAGTGAAACACGCGCTTGAGTTATGACGACAAAGGTTGCTTAAGGATCACTGCTAGCCCAAGAAAAAAACTCTAGCACCATAATTTAATATGGCATAGAGATAAGTCCCTGCAAACTAGACCGGTTCTTCAGGACCCAGATTATTACAGAACAAATATTAGAGAACAAATACTGATATTTTCTCATTATCTACCAAGAATAAAGTTTAGAATATTTTGCATTCTCAAAAACATTTAAGAATCTTCATGTCTTTTTTCTTATGATTGGTTTGTTTGATGTGCATGAGTACGGATGCATACAGTCATTATCCATGAAGTGAATTTTCACTCAATTCTAAATATGCTAACAATTCAGCCAAATCAATTCATACAGGGACCTCATTTTCATTTTAAGTTTCGGTTAGTAATTCATAATAACGGTTCATTTTTGGCAGCATTCATCAAATAATTATTTAAAATACACTTTATTAAAGTAACAGCCTAAAGTGCTGAACTTTTGTCATGAAAAATGCAACAAAACTAGTGTGTTTTAATCATTCTGATCTGAATTGCTGATGTGTTTGTGTGTTAATCAGCAAGTCTTCAGAAATTCAAATGTTATTAGTCACATACACAATCATACGGAGTACAATATGCAGTGAAATGATTTTGTGCGACCAGTCTTTTTTTTTTTCCACTTTGGAATACTCCCACAAACATTTTAGAATTTCTCTCAATGCATGTCTTGACTTCTTTCTTTAGAAGACATTCAGCCCCAATTTATGTTCCACATAATTTACTTACATGCACAAAAATAATGAAGCTTAGCTGATTATGCAAAATTTTGAAGAGAATGCGGTTATGTTAAATGGTCAGCAGAATCTCAGACGGCCAAATATTGGCTGATTAACTACGAGCATTAAATACTGATGCACTTCAGTTAATGCACATTCAGTTTCGTGTCCTTTGTAACTTTGCTATTGTCTAAATTGTCATACTTCTGAAAACGAACTCACACAGCAACACATATTATTGATGAAGAACACTCTTATCTTACTGAACACTGCATCTGGAGCAGCCAAATGACACACATGCCTCCTGCTCTTTGACCTTCACGCTCCAATTCGACCCAAATCATGTGCATTGACACAGAATACCCCATTTAGTCTTTGCTATCCTAGCACACCGTTTGAATTCCATGCAAAGAATGAATAAATAATAAAGAATAATAAACCTTTTACGCTTTTCAAGATCAATATTTTAACTGGCTGTCCAATGGAAGAGGAGAAATATTGTGAAGATGCTTCCCTTTTTAAAAAATGACTTTACAGAGAAATAATAAAACAGCCACTTTCTAAGCCAGACTGAACATCACAAAGCTGGCAAATCAAGACCCATAAAAGAGGATTTGTGCAGAAACTATATGGTTCATAAATGACTTGCTGTCAGATATAAAGCAATGCATGTGACCGACAGACATTTTTCTCACGTGTCCACACAGATTTCCCGCTCTCAATCTTATCAATCTAACCTACTATCAAGGATGATTTATTTAATACGACCTGTCATTATTGCTATACCATCAACTCTGGAAGCAAACACACATAATGTTTGGTGTTTATTGCCACTCAAAGGTCACAAAAATACAACATCACTGTTTGACCTTCTAGTTCTGGAAATGTTCAAGATCTGGAAAGATCTCGCATGAAACAGACAACAGTGTAATAATTATTATTATAACAGCTGTTTCAACCCACATAAACACATTTTCATGTTGCTCTATTCTTGGATAAACAGAGTCTCTGTGTTTATAGTTACCATAAACATCCACAACAAAACAGTCAGTGTTCTGACCACAGGCCGTTCAGAACACAATGTGCAGAAACACACACGTATAACAACAATAAAGCATCAATGCATATGCCATAAAACATTCATGCATTTAAAATCTACCCCACATGATAAAATACAATATGAACACATGACCTGATTAAGATAAACTCCAATAATAATTAAATAAGATAGAAATATGTTAAAATAATGTTCATGCCTCGGAGTATGATACTGTCATATGATCAAGTAACCATATACAACCAGTGAGGTACAATAAAATACAATTATTGGAATTATTGGCATCATTACATAACCATACCGTATAACCATATATAACCAATATTCATTGTTATAAATCATATATATAATATTTATGATATTGTCTTAGGTTTTATTGTCTAACGTATTGAGAAAAAAAGTCATATAATATATAAAGAAGGGTAAATATGTATATATAAAAGTGGTATTATATACTATTATGTTATTATATTATATTAGAAAACATTACTAATATTGTCATATAAAGATTTAAGTAATTTAAGGACAGTAAACTCCAAATAATATCATAAGTACAAGTTATATAGTTTTGATTATAATAAAAATAATAATAATAATAAGGCAATTCTTTATGTTTAATATAATGCACAGGACACACTAAACAGATCAATACAGACCTATCATAAAATATGGTTAATAAACTACGATATTTTAAAGCACATGCGAGCTTGTGATCATATAAAAATGTTGTATAATCATTTAAGACTAATAAGCTACATAATATCACATATCTTATTAAATGACCTCCATATATGAACATAAGATGATCCATAATATCATAATACATCGGATGAACTTGTGCTTATGATAACATCATAAAATAACTTTATTCATCGGTATGAGGTCAACATGATATTATAATATACATACATTATAATATGATTGTATCTTAATGTCTATAATAGTATGCAGTGTCTTACCGCCCAGCAGGTGAGGAGTGAGGTGCAGAGGCAGTGACCCGATCAGCAGCGTCCTCTGCCCGTCTGTCTCATCTCTCCGGCCGCCGGTCGGGATAACGGCGCTCTGGATGAACGAACCGGGTGTCTGCGACGAATACCGGACTCGTTCACCGATCTGCCCCGTCGATCCGCCCGCGTAATAGCGCAGAACCGCAGCTCGCCCGTCAAAGTTAGATAAATCGGAACCGGAGTAAGATCGGATCCGAACCTCCACGGACGGACTGCTCTGCTTCGGACCCATACTGTATATAACTGTAGTGTTTAAAAAAACAACAACCTAAGAACCTCAAACTGGACCAGATGCCCAGAAATATAGAGAATAAAAGACAGGTAAATGCAAACCTAAACACGCAAAAAGCTAAGCCCAAGCTACTTTGCACACTTGCTACAGCCGCTGTGTGTTAAACCCAATCTCGCGCAGCGCAAACAAACTTAAACAGACGCCGAAGATCACATGAGCTTCCCGCCTCTGCCGCTGCTTCTGGTGGTGGTGTTCTGGAGCGGCAGCGCCTCCCACTGGACTGGAGCGTGACTTTGGTTAAAAGCATTCGACACCTCTTTGGTTTAATTTCTCGCAAGTTATATTCTGCACCTTTTAATTGTACTTTAGTCTTTTGTATGTGTATTGGTCTGTCACATGCTCTGCATGAGCACATGCTACACTTTAAAGTGTTCAATTGCAAAAACTCAGTTTTTAAAAATAAAAAAAGTATATATAGCCTATATATATTCTGCACTCCAGTATCAATCCAACTGCAGCTAGGTTGTCTTGATTAAATAACTCCAAAATTAATAAAAACTGAGTTTTCCGTTTTTGCAAATAAATGCTTCACTTACACCTGTAATATGTAATTGATTCCGTTTCATTTTCCATTTCAAGTTCATTTTTTCTTGATCTTTACATTTATTTATTCTAAACAAATGCCTTCCATGCATTTTGAAAATATGACCATTTAAACCACTGGAAATGGTTAAGAGCCTAACAAACTATTACATGATTTTTTGAGAACAGAATTCATTTATGGCTGACGAATATGCATCACATTAAGCTTTTTTAAAACTGTAATCAAAATGGATCTAAATTTTATGCAATTTACCTTTTAAATGTCTAAATATTTTTGGAGTGCATTTACATGGCATCTCAAAACATGTAATGCCTCCTTGTCAGCGCTTTTACTATGCAAATAATGTCAAAGGTTACAATCTATTGGTGTGTGAGGGGAAAACTGGGTTTGACCAGTTATGAAAACAAATCAAGGCAAGGAAATACAAAATACACTCATAAGGTTAAAATTTAATTGCTGAATTTCAGGTTACATTACATGCTGACCCAAACGAATTGTACTCCAGTTTAATTCTAAATGACTCTAGACAGGCGGACCAATATTCATCTAAAATCAAGAACAATATTTCCAATTAACACATTGTAAGACTTAAACAATATATTTAGAAATTAAATTAGCCTATTAGTTATAAAGGTGACAAAAATATCATCCACAAATGAATTTACACACACAAAAGAGTCATAAACAGGTAAACTAATAATAAACAATAGATAATATTAATAAATAATATAAATAATAAATAAATAGAAATCACAAATACATTATAAAGCTTTAACTGTTACACAATAAAGACAGTCAGGTGGAAAAAAAAGAATACATATAAAAAAAGAAATGCATTTTTGAAAGTTTAAGCTACATAAATGGTCAAGCAAAGAAATTAAAATTGAAAAGTTTAGACCATGGGACAAATAAAAGAGTCAAACAAAATAAATATCACAATCTGGTACAGAGCTTTAACTGGTACATAACTACATAAAGACAGAAAAACAGCAGCTTTGATCTCTGTAACACACTGTTAGTATAATTCATCTCTACGCTTCACTTTAGACTGGGCATGTGCAGGAAGACACTATGGAAGCAGAAGACAGTGGAAGTTTAGCGGCCACATGTGTCATTCACATACAGTGTGTCCTGAAGAAACATCATGTCCCTCAGCTGACCTCGTCCGTGCAGTCCTGCCAGCATCACATGACAGCAGATAAATGATGCTTTAAACAGGTCACATGATCATAACACAGCAGTCACTTGAATCAGCTGATATAGTATATAAGCCTACTCTTAAAAATGAAGGTTCTGGTGATATCCAGGGGTTTACAGGAAACTCCAACAGCCAAAAAAACCTGATCCAGTGATTTAAATATTGATTTCAATAACTTCCTAACATACGGTTTCTTTAATGGTGCTATATACGATTTCTCAAGTTTTGTTTTGTTTTTAAAATTTCTTAAGCAGCGCATCTCCAAATAAATGTGTGCTCTGGCCACGGCCCCTTTAACTGTTATCATAAAAAGAAAGATAATGAAACTTGTGGCTTGTAAATGTGGATGTTTATGCAAATATAAAAACAGGGCATGTGGATGTTCACCTTTAATAGAAAGTTCTATGCTGCGTTTTTACAAAGCAAAGTGGGAGGTCACTCTCGCAGTCTCATTATAAATGCAGGGAGGGGCATAGGTTTCAAAGGGCGTGGCTAACATACAATAACAAACATGCCCCGGTCATTCTGCCTGCCAGAAAAATTGAACATAGCCTACATGGCCCTATTTGAATGATCTAAACACATGACCTGAAGTGCATGGGGCTGGTGCACCCATACGAAAACACTTTAGCTACGTTTTAGCAAAGGTTTTACCCTTTAATAGGGTGTACGTATTCTCTTAACGAGTCATTGGTGTACTTTGGGTGTAACGTGCAATAAACCAATCAGAGCCTCATCTTCCATTCCTGAAGCCAGTGTGATCATGCCATGTCGGATCTTCTCGTGCGTGAGGTTAAAGCTTGCACAATAATGATCTTTTCAATTTCAATCCTTTCATTTTTATATATTTGGCATTCGATGCATAATACGAACGCGCCCTAAATAAAAAAATACTGCACTATTGACTTTAGACTAGGTTTTAGCTGGTCAAAGGTGTAATTGTTTTCAGGTGCCTCAAAATAGCAACGTGCCAACAATGCACCTGTACACACCTTGTTTTCAGACCAGCATGCTCGTGGGCGAACAGATGGGTGCAAGTGCATTTCATATTTAAACAACATGTAAAAATGATAGCCGCGTCAGGCTGGAACTTAAAAAAAAATAAACTAAAAATAAACACCAAAAGTGTATGATAGGGCCCTATATCTTTAAATACACACGTGATGGTACTATATTTAAAAATTGTACAGAGCACCTTTAAAGAAATCTATATCAACTGAAAAACCCTATGTGATTTTTTTAAGAATTCAATTCAGTGTTGAACCGCAGAAGAACCTTTATTTTGAAGAGTTTAGACTTAGATACACGGTTTGACCTTTCTGTGGTTAAACTCTTGAGTTGATCTTTCTTAACTCAGAGGATGTTGGTTAATACAATCAAAAGACAATAAAGGCAAAGAGAGGATTAATCAAGGGTCTGTTTAAACTTCATCACCTCTGAATCAGTGATAATTAAACTTTACCTTCTGATCTGTTTAATCTGATCCTTAAACGCAGATACTTTCTATGCACTTGCAGTCAGCTTTGGTTATTTGTCATTTAGCAGATATTTTGGGGTGGTTTAAAGTACATTTCAATACGAAGACACGATCCGGGGTATATGTATTATGGAAGGGTACGATAAAACCACAGTGGACATCTAGATTGACTACATGAAATCAAAATAACCCATTTACTTTCTTAATACATGTTCCTGGTCTAATTGTGCACATAAAAAGTGACTTGCATTAATTATTCAACTTCAGTTCAGCAGTGTTATGTTCAAAACAGCCTACTACTTTTATTATTTTCCATGTAAATTTTGTCTTTACATGAAATTCCCGCCTTAAAGCATTTATCAAAATATGCAGCACTTCTGTTTCCAGTTTGATGAATAAATAGGATGTGATACCAATTGCAACTTTTACATTTTGATCACACTGTCAAGAATATTAACCACAATACTGTAATTTTTGACAACTGCATGACACCGAATTTAACATGCAACATAATGAGGTCATGTGACAATGCAGCAGTATACAGTTTACTGGTTTTCCATTCTGAACACAAGTTTCTAATCTACTGCCTCCGGAACAAAAAATATATATATTGAAAGCTGGGAATGAGATATTTGTTTTGTCTCTGTTGGAATATGATAAGAAGATAATGAGAAATAATACTCATCAAAATAACGATCGCTTGAGTTAAAATCAGGGCGCAGGAAACGCTGTCCAAATTTTAAAGGGTGTAATGATGCAGTGTGTGTGTCTGTGTGTATACTGTAAGAAGAAGAGCCAGGTGAGGAAGGTTGGGAGAGCAGGACTCGATGCAGAGACTGTGGCCCAGCGCCGAGCCTCTCTGCTGGGCATTATTGCTGGCTCACACCCATCTGCTGGTGGTCTGGCTCTGGTTCTTCCTCCACGTCTGCGTGATACTGATCGAATGTGTCATCGTCAATATCTGGAAGACCCAGGAGCTGCAGAAGAATTTAACATTATTACATGCATTAGTTACATTTAAAAAATGTCTGTACACACGCATGGGCGAAACAAACGGAACAATAGAAATCCTCAGAAATGTTCAGTTATCCTCAGAATTGTTGCCTGATTGTTTTGCTCAAGCATGTTTGCAAGTAAAACGCACCATTAATACATTTTGTCTGTCCTCAGAACTAACATTTTCTGCATACTTTTGCTTAAAAAAAAAGAAGACGAAATATGTTTATATATATATATGCACAGTTACAACTTCTTTTCTTTTTTTATTTAGTTGCATTAGTTCCAATATGATTTTCGGTCATCGAGATCTGGCAGAAGCAGCACATTTTTGTACTTGTCGGCTTTCATCATGCATTAAATTTTTTTTTTTTTAAAGGTTTTTTGTACCTCAGATGACAAGGGTATTTTTACTTACAGGCCTGAAGGATCTGAAGACTTTGTCCAGCACTTCCAGCAGAGTTTTCTTCCCACAGGAGGAGATGTAGTCCTGCGCGAGCTGGAGGAACGGCAGACAGTCCTCGCTCTCGCTCCACACATGCTGAAAACACACAGAAAATCAGTTAAACACATCATATTTCTGCTCTAATTTATCTAAATTTGCAGTTACATTTTAATAAATACACTTTCTTTTATGCTAGCAACATCACATTCATGGGTTCGATCCTCAGGGAGGGCTTGATAAAAATCTGTATAAATATCTGTATTAAATGTACAATTGTTGTGTTTAAAAGCACAAAAATGCACAGTACATCTCATTTTTTTATTATTATTTGTGCTTCATGGAGTTTCAGAGCACAGTAAACTGTGTATTTCATCTTTATGAAAACCTTTACACACCACATTATATTGTCTCTTTTCTTGTTGCCTATTGTGAATTGTTTTCCCATATTTATTTTTAATCACTTGTTGAACTCGATATCCATGTGTTGTCTCGTCGTTCTGCCTGTGCACTAGAAGCTTCTTGTGTTCACATTTCTTGACAATAAAGCTCTTTCTGATTCTGATAGAAAGCATTTGCAAAAGGATTTGTTCGTCAGATTGAAACTACAATCAGACTAAAAATATACAGTGAAAATATTTTATTTCAGGATTTATAAAATGTCCATATATGGTTAAAAGGAATTCTCTGAAGTCAAAGTTGAGCTTCCAGCAGAGAATCTGGGACACTAAAACTCTTTGTCCTGTTATATTTATCCGAGCGAGAGGGACCATTTTTCAGTAGATGGCCCAAATAATCTTCTCCTACAAAAATGCATTTGAGAAAAATGATTAATTAGGGAATAGAATCAGAAAAAAATACATTAGAACAGAAAGGTTTACACCTTTGTAGTGTGTGTAACACCTTATGCTTTTATTAAATAGATGAGTACTACATTGCTTTTTCTATTTGTTCTCTTCTGTTTATTGCAATTTGAAGGGATCGCAATAAAAGCTGATATGTACTGTTATAAATTACACAGATAAATGTTTTGTTTGTTGAATGCATTTGATGCACAATGATGTTTTTGTGCATGTCTGTTACTCTAAATGCTCTCTAAAAATGCACTTTTTAGATTTTGGCAGCTTTTTTGAGATCAAGGACACGCACAACACATCATCCATCTCTGGAGCTCTGTTCAAGGTGCATGGTGAACGAGTCCTTCTGGTTCCTCTGGACCTCTCAGGGAAAGATTTAAGATGATCTCAAAACTCATGGCTATCATCTTCATGCATGCGTACTAGAAAAACTAAAATTCAATGAATATACAGATATTGCATAATATATAATATTGTTATGTCCCAGCCCAACTTTCTGTTTCAGCAGGGAATATCAACACATGGTGAATGAATTCTACACATTCTGTCTTTCTCCAGAGATATCCGCTCAAGCTGTGTTGTGAGCAAATGCCCCAAGCACTGAAAACGTTCCTTTACTGATTTCAGAGAGACAGACAGATTATTTATGCATCTTTCCAGAGCTCACAGGAACCAGAAGGAAAGAAATGCCACAGGCCAAAACCAGAGGAGCTCTGAGTCAACTCAGTTGGTTTAGTTAGTTATGAATAGTTTTGCTAAAGCAACATTAAATATAGTCATCATTTAATTTTAAAGTCAACATTCACAACCCCTGATACTTATAATCCAACATATTTCCAAGAGAAGGGATTATTCAATCAGAATGAAATGAAACTGACTGAAAAAGCTAGACTAAATGTCTAAACAGCTATTTGGATATTGGTTATCATTATCCAGTCACCTGCACGACACTTTTATATGCAGCGTGATAACATTCTTTGAAGTTGACAACTCTTGGAGGGACTGGCACAGTCATACATATGACGATAATGTATCTGGTCTGGGCAAAATAGATCTGCTGCTGTGGCAAAGCAAGTACTGCCAACACATCCACAACATGCTGCTGCAGAGCATGTAAGAAATAACCCCATATAGCATGCATGATCACCTCATAGCAGATCAATGCAGGTGGAGCTGGGGAAGGTGGAGGATTTCTGAAGCACAGGGCTACTGCTACAGCAAACACTAGTAGTTAAACGTTGAGCAACGAGCTCATTGGCCACTGACAGATGAGAAAACCAATCAGCTATGGCATGAGATAATGGTGTCATCATTTCATCTTGAGTTAGATCTATTAGAATAGAGCATGTTTTACTTCCAAATTTAAATTCAGTGAAACACTGTTTCTTTGTAATAATTTACTAGCAATTTCTAAATGAATTTTTTTTCAAGTCTAGCAAAAATGCTTCCCTTTGCTTTTCTGGAGTTTCATTAGGTCTCCACACTTTTTAACATGACCATCACTGAAAAATGACTTATTGTATTAATGAACTGCACAAGTAGAAATATATATATATTTTTTACATCATGTTTATCTGTCGGAAATCATGTTAAAAATAATTTAAATGCACAATCTCAGATTTTTAAAGTGCTCTCATTTTTTGTAGTTTTATCTATTAATAAAATAGAGTCTCCTGCTCTCTCTAGCTGTGTGATCCTGCTGAACTGAGTATTGATCAGCGTGAGTAATTAGATCCCTGTCCTGCCGGTGCATGCGTTGATATTTTTGTGAGCTCTGGGACTGGTGCAGCGGTCTGATGCGGTCTGGTCATGTGGTGTGATGTGAGGGAACTACAGTAAACTCTTGTGGTTCATTTCAAAGCTTTAAACCGATTTTTGAATGGAAAGCAAAGATGACAGACATGTGCAAGAAGAGTATCAATGCAAATGCTGCATCTGTTGGAGAATATCTGCACTATTTGTTCCTCACTAAGAGTGTCTGGGGAACTGTGCAGCTTAAGACCTTTGTGCTGATTAAACACCTGCAATAATGACCCATGCTTGTCTGACAAGGCTGTATGCATCAGTCTATAAACTGGATAGACTTTAAAATAAAATTGTTGCATACAACATGCAAAAATCCAGATGAGCATGTATAGAGAAAGTGCTGCAGTCAAAAACTGTGACATCATTTCATCTACTTTAAGCTAAACAAATGGTAAAAATGTTTTTTTTTCAGCAATACCATAGTATTCAGTGCATACCATGTTACTGATATTTCTGTACTCCTCTACACTCTCAGAAATAAAGGTACAAAAGCTGTCTCTGGGACGGTACCTTTTTCAAAAGTTTTACTTTTGTACTTATTAGGTTCAAACATGTACACTTTTAGTACTAATATGTACCTTTGAGGTACCAAAATGGACTCTTTAGGTACAAACATGTACCTTTTGAAAAGGTACAGACAGTGTAATATATGTATGTGTGTGTGCACCTGGTATTTATCACCTTATTGTCCCCAAAAAGATAAGAATACCAGTAAATTTTGACCTTGTGGGGACATTTCTTAGGTCTCCATGAGGAAACAAGCTTATTAATCACACAGAATGAAGTTTTTTGAAAATTAAAAAAATGCACACAGTTTCCTGTAAGGGGTAGGTTTAGGTGTAGGGTCAGTGTAGGACAATACCACATACAGTCTGT
>JAUMHR010000076.1:18049156-18062140 GCA_032361145.1 Enteromius fasciolatus
AATAATAAATATTCATCAGACAGGCAGAAGGTTTTGTGTGAATCTGTCAGACTTCAGACACAGAGTAATGACAGCACTGAATAGAGGGCAGTGAGTTGGAGTTAATTTTATTAGTGTTATACTGAGTAAAGCTGCTCAAAATGAATGTTTTAGAAGCATAATGCAAACACTCTACTCCTTTAGAGTCCTTCTCAGTCTATTAAAACGACCGTCACATTCAAATCGACTTTGTTAAAGAAAAATAAGAAAATATAATTGACAGTACATTTAGGCACACCGCTGACAGATACTATACACCAATATGCACAGTTCATGTTCATAGATTCATACGTAACGGGGATTCAGAAAACAAAATCATATCAGAAACATCTGTATGGATCATTTGGTGGAAGTTGCTCCTGTGTGACTCGACCAATCACAGCAGAGTTTAGCTTCTCAGTGCCAGCCAATCACAGTAGAGAAAGACCAGGAGCAGGCAGATCACACGAGTGCTGGTCAATCACAGCAAACGGCCACGAAACAAGAGCAACTCCAAGAATCTTCAAAACCCTTCAATCAAGAGTTCAAGTGCTAGTTTTATTTTCTCATTAAAACACATGTTCTCTACTCGCATCGGTTTCTGTGATCTGAACCAGGTCTCAAGCATCCATTTTTAATGATACCTGAGACAAAAGCACACTTAAAAGTCATATTTTGCTCCAAAATCAAAATAAATAAATGATATGTTTGCATAGACAATGAAAACACTTGCTGTTCCCAGTTCCCACTAAAATCAAAGAACCTAATTATTACACAACAAAAATAATTCATTTGTATTTCAGTTTACATTATAATAATGATTCATATTTGTGATCAATTAAATAACATTTTTATGCATATGCATAAAATATTACATAGTTTAATAATATAATACATATTTAAAATTTATTAATATTTTTATAATTTATTATACAATAATTTATTATAATAGTATTTTTTTCCCACATTAAAGTAATTATAAAAAAGGCTTTTAATCCTAAAAAAAAAAAAAGTCATGCAAAACAAAAACAATATGAACTTTGGAGTGAAATATGACCCGTGCATGTTCTTGCAAAGTGTCGATATAATCACAAATGTGACTGGAGAGTGTTTAATATTAATAAAGAGTGTTTAAGATCTGTGTGCTCAAACGCCAGACGACCTCTGACCTGTCTCTGCATGTTTCAATCATCCGTTCACCTACAATGTGCTTTCACTCCTTTCCTAAAAGCAAAACGCACCAAAATCCCTCAAGAAAACGGCAGGAGTGACCAAACATTAAAAACAAACAAAAAAACTTCCCCAACACAAGCATTAAAAAGCCAGACTTATAAAACAAGTCTTTAAAATAAGCCATTTACAACAACGGAATGTTTCGGTGGTTCTGAAGGTTCTGGATTGGCTTCTGAAATTCTTCACTCGGATATACTCCAAAACTATCCCATATACGCTTATTAGATAACATGCATTAAAGAAACATATTGCACAAAAAACCAATGACCAATTCTCTGATTGTAAATGGGATTCGGACAGTCGATATCAGTACGAGGGTGCGTCGGGAGAAAGCTACGTCTAAACACACGTCTCTTGGTCTGTATTTAAGGCTGAATCTACATCTCGCGCTGAAACAGTCTTCGGCATCAGACGCTTGCAGTTTAGTGCTACACTTGCTATTCTAAAATAAAGTACTTAAAAAAACACATGAACACGACCCTCCGCTGGATAGAGTTATAAAAACAGGACGCACACAAACATCGACACGTACATTCGTTAAAGCATATCTCCGTATGCCATGAGCTTCACTTAGCCGTCCGAGACGGTCATGCAAACATATGCCTGAATTCCACCGCCTCTGTCCGCTCTGATATGTTTGAGGGCTTTAGGTAATCATTAAAGGAACAGTTCACCCATAAATAAACAGAAAATGCACTCAACCACAGGACTTCTATGAGTTTGTATCAGCACAGATTTGGAGAAATTTAGCATTGCATCACTTGGAGTGAATGGGTGCCGTCAGAATGAGAGTCCAAACAGGTGATAAAAGGATCACAAGTAATTCACACCACTTCAATTCATCAGTTACTGTCTGGAGACGAGCCATAATCAGCTATAAAGCATACTCATCCTGAAAAAGCCAGGAGAGAAATCTTCATGGACCAAGCACCTTTTAACAAAACAATCCAAAGGATTTTGATGTGAAAGACAACAAGAGATGGAATTTTTCACTGGAGGAAGCATTATTATGGATTATGAACTATGAATATTTTAGCCGCAAGCATCGGTTTCAAATTAAAAACCATCTTAAGGATAGATTTGTTTCTTATAAACAAGATGCAAACTGATAAGACTGGAGTGTGGATTATTGTGATGTTTTTATCTGCTGTATTCTGACGGCACCCATTCAGGATCTATTGTTGAGCAAGTGATGCAATGCTTTTTCTCAAAATTTGATGAAGAAACAAACATCTAAATCACAGATGGCCTACAGTTGAGTACATCTCATCTGCATTAACGCTTCCTTTAAGTAATTTTAGATTAGCTTAAGTAGTACATGTAAGCAAAAGGCATAGGGGCGTGGCCTGTTTTAACCCCCACCCACTTCATGCAACCGACTGGTTAGCAGGAAAACGTTACGCCTTTTTCAGTTTCAGTGCCACAAAACGACCATGATACATCGCTGCCGACCCTCCTCGTATGGTTGTGATGAGTGTTAAGGTGCATAGGTTGCTTCGGTCGGATTTCCTTCACCGTACAGTACTGACGATGAGGCGACCGATGCCGAATATAAAACAAACCCCGAAATAAACCAAACAAATCGCATATATATCTACACAGTGTCATTCGAAACATCAGATCAGAATTACACGGCAAACGGAAAGAGCGATGGCTCGGTGCTCGGGGCGCCGCAGTCTTTCTCAGTGGTTCAGACGTGACCGAACGCTTCACGATGATGAGATGAGTCCTCTATGCTACGGCCGTGTCGATACAGTGCTTTAAACGAGAGCAGCCACGAGGCACTAAGAGGGAGGCGTGTGTTGGAGCGTGTGCCGTCGGCCGGCCGCGGGCTCCTCCTTCCCCTCTGCGTCGGCGGGAGAAGTGTCCGTCTGTCACCTCTTGTGCAAGCCGCGCAATTTCTGTGAATATCTGAGCACGCGCGGAGAGCGCGAGTGGAGCTTGACGAACAGCTCGGGGAACTTGTACTGAGGGAACAGGGTCTCCAGGAAGCCCTCCAGGAAGACGCAGGCCAGCCGGCGGTTCAGGGGCTGGTGCTGGAACATGTCGAAGACGCGCAGGATGCCCTTCCGTGTGGTTTCCGCCCCGATGATGTGCTTCAACTCATCTGATGGGAGGCAAAATTCAGGTCAAATATATTTGCATAGCGCTCTTCACAATAGATTCAAAACAGCTGTTGTTTATGTCTATGTAGCTGTTTTACGTCAAGTTAAGGCCCCGATATACTTCAAACTAACTTCTTTTTCGTTTTGAGGGCAATAAATTAAAAGGCTGAGCGACGGTCTACTGTTTCTGAACATTCAGACTCCCAGCGCTGCTGGAGGTGGGGGGTAAATTAATATAAACATGACTCGCGACGCTCACACTTAGCCTGTATACCTTTAAAATTTGCTTTGAAAAAACAAGTTGCAAGTTCTTTGTATGTAGGGATGAATTGTTTTCACTGAACTTTAAAGTCTCGTGCAGGTGTGGATATATCTGTGGAAGCCAAGCTATGTATATTAGTGCACAGAGAATGAGAAATGAACCGGGAAAACAATCCTGTGTCAAAGAAGGTGGAGTTTCAGAACACACCCACCGATTGCTAAAGCAATGATAGCTCAAAGGTGTTTAGGAGTCAAAACAATCTCCTCAAAAAGTTCACTTTGCTGCCATAATGAACTCATTTTGTGTTATTTTTTATTTTCTCCCTTTAAGTTCGTTCCTTGATTTTGTTTAAAGTATATTGGTGCCTTTAAATTAAATAAAAATATGATGTTTTTCAGAATAATTAATTAAATTAAATTTAATTTAAATGTTTTTATTATTTTATTTTACGTTTATTTTATTTTAACTAAAAAAAAAATTATGTTTTAGTAAACAATAACCATGGTACTATGGTACTCTTCAGGAGTAATGATGTTGAAAATAACTTATGTACACATGCACATAACTGTCTGTATATTCAGTTTTATAAAGATTCAGGCTTTAGAGTGTGTGTGTGTGTGTGTGTGTGTGTGTGTGTGTACCTGGCATGATGCCCAGGAGTGTGGTCTTGGCGGCGACTCGCGTCCTCATGCGTAAGCTTTTGTCTCTGCGGGGCGGCGTCTCGGCTAGGATCCCATTTGGCCAGTAAGAGTCTCTGCAAGGGTCAAAAAACCCAGTCAGAAGACAAACTAGAATCACGTACGTGCAAAAACACCAGACAGTGTGCTTGAAATCATCACCTGAATCTCTTCACATAATCAGACACTTGCTCAGGCGAGGTCATGTAGTCGACATGATCCACAATTTTCCTGCAATGGAGCAAAAACATATGTTCAGCTCTGAATATAAAGCAGAAATGCAAGCTTGTGCATGTGTGTCTGCCGCACCTGTTAATGGTGTCTCCATACGTGGCTTTGATGAGCTGCTGGAGGAGGTTTTTGATGTTTCTCCGCAGCCACTGATTTCTCTCCTTTAGATCAAACACCTCGTCCATTAACAGCAACATCACCCTCAGTGGAATATTATCATCCACCTGTTCATCACAACAGCATTATTAAACTGAAATAGACCCCCAGAGTCTCTAAAAAAAATAGCAAGTTAATAAGATGAATTATTTTATAATATAATTATTTTCTTAACTTATACAAGCTATAAATTGATAAAGAAATACATTATAATGGTAAAATACTATTGTAATGTGAAAAAGAAAACCAGTATTTCATAATTGTAATGATAAATATGGTTTTATTAAATTAAGTTATCAAATGAAAATCTATTAATTTTGTATGGTAATACCTATTACAATAAATATCAAGTCATTTTAACAATTGTATTAAAATCTAAAAATTACCAAATAAATATATTACTTTTGTAAAATACTATTGTACTGTATAAATGGTAATATTGTTTATATATATATATATATATATATATATATAGAGGAATGATAATAATAAAATTATTAAAATTATTAAATTATACAATGGAAAAATAATAATTGCTATAACACTATAATAAATATTAAATAAATATTATAATAATAAAAAATAATTACTATTTAATAATGATAATAATAATAAATATTAGATTTAAAAAGAAATACAATGGAATATTTATACAAATACCTTACTGTAAAAACAGCAATAATAATAATAATTTGCAGAGCAAAAGAAAAATGACAATACTCATGCAGTATAATGATTATAATAAGATTATTTTATCAGCACCTTTACACACACTAAGAGCAACACACTGTGTCAGCGTGATTTGATGTTGACTCACATTGTCGTCCAGCTGGGCCGAGACGCGGCAGTGTTCAGGGTCGATGTCAGACTTTTGGATTAAAGGAGGTCCCTGTGGATTAGACAAAGCCTTTGAGTGCAAATGTTTCACCCACACGACTGACAAACGGCACAGACTAATTTTCACAGTTACATATTAACAAGTACTGTAACATGCAAAGCGTCCAGTTCTGCAGGTCTCTGGTCCTTTGCTCACTTCTCGCTGTGTTCTCCAGACATGCTCTACCTTAAATATGGACTGTTTAATATCCTGGCCAAGTTTCTCAGACATGCGGCCCATGTCCGCCGAGACTTTGGACACTCCCTCGGCCAGGCTGTCCGGCAATGACTTCACGGCATTGGACACATTCCGCATGGAGCTCCGGAGAGGGTTCACAAACGTGTCCATCTGTCCGAGTCCAGAGAACAGGACAAGTTTACAACAACTCCGCTTCCCCTCTGGAGTAATAACATGGACTTCATCACTGTTCCTACTCAACTGCAGCATTCAGATCGTGTCTTTGCTGCTGCTAATTAACAATAAACCTGCTCAACTTTTCTATATTTGTCTATTCCTCAGGTTGTGCCAACTCTAGAATAACTTTGTCTCTGCAAATCAGAATGGCACTACATGTCACAGCACTCGCGTATCATTGCTCTTTCGTTGATTTTCATTTCTTCCATCCTGCTCATTTGTAAGTTCAAGAAAAGCGTCTGCTAAATGACTTAATGTAAAGTAAACGTAATCCATCTGTTTACCTAAAGGATGTCAAAGTAACACAGTTCATTAGGTAAAATCTATGGGCTTGCACATAATGATTCATTTTGTGATTTTTGTTTCAGTGTATAGTTTTAATGATTAGATTGCATTATTTAAAAGAAAAGGTTTAGCGAAGTCTCCATGCTTTATTTTACACATTTTATTTATTTATTTTTTTCTTTTACAAATTTTACAAAAAAATATACACTATTGTTTCAGAAGTTCAGAAGTCACTATCATTTAAATTTTTTTTTTATACTTTTATTGAGCAAGGATGCATGAAACCGATCAAAAGCAGCAGTAAAGTCAAGTATAATATCAGGAATTATTCTGTTTCAAATAAAAGTGTTTAAAGATTGATAATAATCAGAAATATTTCTTAAGCGACAACTCAGTATATTTAAGTGATTGCTGAAGGATCATGTGACACTGAAGAGTGGAGTAATGATGACAGATTTTCACATAGAAACCAGTTATTAAAAACTGTAATATTTTACTGTATTTCTGGTCAAATAAACGCAGCCTTGGTGAGCATAAGAGACTTCTTTTAAAAACCTTTTTTTAATCTATATTCTCTCATCTCAAACATCTAAAAAAAAACGTATGTTGGATTATATAAATAAAAATGATTAAAAGCAAATTTTTGCTAATTTAGTGAATGCCTTTATTGTTTTAAACCAAGATATAATATGATAAGTTGCTGAACATGAAACTTATTAAAACTTTCTGTATGTGGTATTTCTCACCTTGCGTGCAAAGTCTCCTTTGCCCTTGCTGTAGGCTTTGTTCTCCAGGAAGTCATAGACGTAAGGGATCAGCATGGGACAGGCCTTCATCATCTCAGGATTCAACAGCAGCTGTAAGACAAACTCAGCTCTCAGCACACCTGAGCCAGCAGAACCCAAAATAAACACCCGTCCTGATCTGACCCACCTGCAAATACGCATTCAGGTCCTTCTTCCTCTTCTCCAAAAACTCCCTGTCCATGTTGTTAAAGGTCTTTTTGCCAGGAAGCTTGAGAATCGGACCAAGGCTCTCAAACTAAAGACGGGACACGTGGGTTAGAAAACATAACGTCTATCAAACCCAAATACGTCAGAGTGTGTGCAGACTAAATATTTAGGCACATCCAGTCTCTGTGCATTTCACTTAATAAACATTTTAAATATTTCAGCGATTATTAATATAAATAAAAAAAGCCTTGATCATGTTGATTTAAATTGTACTGCCTTTACCACATGCAGATTTAAATTTTTTTTATACTATTATTAAATTGTTCATTAAAGGCTAAATGTGTGTCACCTGCTCTGTGATGCGCATGTGGAAGTCGTGGAAATCGCTGTAGCGGCGGTACGTCTTCCAGATGTCCTCGCTGCCGTCGGAGTTCTTCCGTATGACGGTGACGGTGTAAAGAGCATACGTCTTCCCGTGATCGTTACACACGCCTGCCACAGGAAGTTGGTTTAGAAAAGCGTCAGCTAAAGCACGCCGGGAGAGAGAGGCAGGAGCGATGGAGACGGTGGCACGGGAAAGAGAACGAGAACCACAAGAAAGACACAGCAGAGAGAGGACAACAAGACAAAGCGGCAGAGGGGAAAAAAAGATGAACGTAAGAAAATAAAGAAATAAAGCTGATGAAATGACAGTGTCACGATAAGAACAAACACAAAGTGGCAGGAAAAGTGATGCTTGTCCAAATAAATCAAGCTTGAAAATGAGAAGTGATGACTAGGAAGAGAGGAAAGTTCACCAGCACACACCGAACAAGCTCTGAATAGAGGGGCGGGGTCAGCAGAGCTCATTTGCATTTAAAGAAACATGCAAAAAAACAGCTTGTTTGAACAGAGCCGTTTCGGAGAAGGTTTTACACTTCCATTGAGAAATTTTAACCAAAGTCGGCCTATGTTATAGACTTGTCCTGAAGACAATAATATCAATGTGTGAAATAAAGGCATGACTTTAACTATCCTTGAGCATAACAAAATGTTTTTTTTCTCCTTTTTGATATTAAGGTGAAACCAATTGTTGAAACCAATGCAATAAAGACAAGCAATCAACCACATTTCTACCATGTTGATCTAATCTTTTGTCTAATCATTACAAGGAAAAAACAACATGACTTTTTGATGGTCATTTTGATTGAGGACAGAACGCATTGTGCATTATAAGCAACTGTACAGCATGTATCTGCTGAAATGGTTAACAGCAGGTAAAACTCTCACCCGTATCAGAGATAAAGGCGTGAAGCTGAGCAGACTCATCCACACTCCCGCTGCTGAGATCATCTAATGACTGCAAAACACAATCATTAGAAACAAATACACCTGATGTATGTAAATACTGCATATGAGCAGCTTTTTTTGACATACTAAATTAATGCTTCCTGTTGGAGACCCGTTGAACGACTCTGGAGAAACAGAAATATCAGTGAGTTTTAGGAGATCATGTGTAAACAGGCTCAATGAAGGTAGATGCGGTGTCTGTGTGTGTCACCTCCGTCACCATCGTCTGACCCTCTGTAGCTGGGCTCTTTCAGCATGTCCAGCTCGGCCAGCATCCGCACGTACAGCGGGTGCTGCTTGAACGACGGGTAAAACCTCTCATCCCGCAACATCATATCATACACCTGAGAAACACAGAGAGATCATATAATGGGCATTTTAATGGATATATTGGTCAGAATAGGCCTGTATAACAAACCATCAACCATCACTTCTATACACTACTGTTCAAAAGGTTTAGGTTAGTCTCTTTTGCCCACCAAGGCTGCATATATTTGATCAGAAATATTTTATCATTTATTATAGTTGCTTTCCATGTGAAAATGTGTTAAAAAGTAATTTATTGCTTTAACCAAAGCTGAATTTTCAGCATAATTTCACCAGTCTTCAGTGTGACGTTAAACTGTATGTGAATTATTTAATTAAAAATCAAGCAAAACTTATTAGGGAAACACATCTAATTGCATTTTTATTTTGTATTGATATTAATACTTATATTTACTTGCTAATATTATTAGTAATCAAACTGGGAAGCATGTCGTAATCAATAAATAGATTTTTTAAATAAAAATAAATAAATATGAAGAATTCTTGTCGCTGTTGCTGTAATTATTATTTCACATAACAACAGTGCAATTATAACTCTATAAATATTTATGGTTTTTTGTTGTTGTTATAATACTATTGAACAATTGAATAATAATAATAGTTATGAATTGTGTTTTTTTTCTTAAGCCAAATATGCTAATTTTCCATTAAGATACTACCATAAATATATAAAAACTTCAGTTTTGATGAGTAATAAGCATGTTCCCACTTTCATAAGGGAAAAAAAATCAAGACACACACAGGTACAAGCTACTAACTCGACAACTATATCCTGAGCAAAATTAAGCTTAATAAATTTTAACTTTCAAAAGTATTGAAAAGAAACATCAATTTAATATATTTATGTTTGAAAGGTAATCTTTTTACCATATAACATTTTAGATGCAATAATATGAATATGATCTAATGCGCTTTTGAACTAGGCTGCTGTGCTTTGATACGAGCAACACCACGAACACTGACGCTGCCAATAAGCTGATTCTGTCATGTGACACTACATTTATTTGTATTAATGGCTAATGATATCTCAGTCATTACCTTTTTCTGGATTTCATCAAATATTTCAGGTGTGGGATCCTCTTTGTTGAGTTTCTGAGCCAGTCTGGTTACAGATGCTTCGTCCACCTGCACCCTAGGAGAGGCCTGAGTGAAAACACCCCGGTCAAACACCACTTCATGGACCCTTTACTCATTCTTACCGGTCAATCTCAATCCTCTCACCTTCTCGGACAGGTACTGGTCGAAGACGCCGAGTGCGGCGGCTCTCAGCAGGCCTTTGGTGGTCTGGCTGCTCTGCTTCTTCCCGTCTCTCTGGCTGCTCTGTAAGACCTCCAGCTGCTGCTGGGCCGTGACCCGATAGCCCTCCACCGTCAGCCAGAAGAACAGGATGGCCTGACCGCCCATGGGCTGCATGTAGTCTAGAGACAGGAAAGATATTGAGAAAAGATATCCAAAGAGAGGACTGTTTATGTGCCTCCGCCTTGACTCACCCATGAAGAACTGCAGAGCGATGTTGTGCACTAATATATGTTCCAGTGGAATCACACACAGCTTCCCAAAATTAGCTGCGAGTTTCAATGCGTCCACTTCCTGCTCAGAAAAAACAAACAAATGTGTTTAGCTATATTGTTAGGTGAAATGTTAATTGTCAGACAAATGATTAATTGCTATTAAAACCCCGAAATTATTTATATACAATAATAAAATTTTATTATACATTTTATCATGTTTTTGAAAGAGTGATTTATGTATTTCAATAATAAACATTATTATTAATGATTAATTATATTGAAAAATATAGAAATAAATGTTTGTAATACTTTAATAATACTACTGTTAATAATAATAATAATAATAATTTTGGAAACGAGTGATTTCTGTATGTATATATATATATATAAATAATGAACTGATAATTAATATAACATAATACAATTCATATTGTATTATTTTAATTATAATTATATATGTATATTTACATCTTCTTATTTAGATACTTTGAGTTCTTTCTAATGTTTTTTATTTTGAAGTGTTAGTAATTTTAATTTGCAATTTGCTCATTTTAATTATTTTTTGAAAAGATACCGTATAGCTTTTAATTTATAGTTTGGTTTTAGTTATTAAAGTAAATCAAGTAATATTAAAATGAGAAATGCTGCTTTGGCAACCAACTCAAAAATATAAAGAAAACAATGTTTATTTTTTTCAGTTCAGTCTTATTTCAAGAAATGAAAATGTTTATAATGGTTTTAGTTTCAGCTAACTATAATAACCCTGATTAAGAGGAATTATTTATACGTTTAATTTACACTATTGTTTATGCTAAACTGATCATTATTGAGAAAATTACAACAAAAAAATACATATATATTAATAAATATTCACATATTATAATAAAGCACATGTGAATGAAACAGGAGAGATTGGTTTACCTTCCCTGATTGTAGCCGTTGTATCCGTGTTTCACAGATTTTCTTCACAAAGAGCAAACTATTGATTTGATTCTTTATAAAGTTGATATCTGTTGAGTGTAGACCGAGAGAAAATGAAGAGTAAACGTTGTTTGTTATTATAAAGCACTGAACTTACTCTCAAATTTTCCAAAACAAACCCCGGAATTCGTTGTTTATTTTCCAGCCGAATGGAAAAGCCCTTAACACTGAAGCGTATGTGTGTGTAAACACGAGTGAGTGTGTGTACCGTCTGCTCCAGTGTCCAGAGATCGGAGGTACTGAAGCTCCTCCATGACTTTGTCTTTGACGGCCTCCAGCTCGGCCACTTTGTCTGTCAGCTTTAAGATGTTCAAGAAGGCCTCGTAGTTACAGCTGGAGTCACGAATCTAAACACACACAGCAAACATCTTAAAGGTAATTCATGACACGCACTTTGACCGTAAGAACCGAGTAGGTCTCACCATCCAGATGATGAACTGGTTGATGTAATCAGGGTCACTCAGCTGGTTAATTAAGGGCAGCAGAACTCCTCTGGCCAAAACTTCCTGCAGACATCAAAGAGTGAATCAACATCAATTTTGTAATGTGCAAGACGCCAATCTTGTAGTCTCAACATCAAAACCTGTCAGGACCAAATAAACCAAAAGTCCTGATCCACCTTCCCCCCATCAAAACCTTTCATGGTATAAAAAATTATAATAAATGTTATTTATATATTTTGATATATTAGAATATTAATTCATATTTTATATTTCCATTTTTATTCCACATTATCTTATTTTTTGCATTTATTTTTATTAGGGCTGTCAAAAATAGCGTTAACGGCATTAATTACTTTTTGTCGTTAATTACGTTAATTTTTATAACGCATTTCACGCAAACGCAGTGTGACGAATTATTTGTCAGGAAAGTGGGGCAACAATTACCTCGGAGTAACTGCACACTGCATCAGTGACACGTGGGAACTGAAGTCTTTTATGCTGGCTGTATTAAAAACTGTGTTATTTTACGGAGGCTTGTAAAGAACAGTTCCTGTCTGTTGCATGTAAGTGGGGGCAAGACGACAACCATTGGAACTGACAGTACACGCACAACATGGTTGCTACAATTCGTCTTTAGATGCTATGAACACATGAACTGTGTCGCTCACATGCTGCCAGTGGCGCGCGCGATAGTTTTGGCGCCGAGTCTATTGTTGCTGCGCCTCTTACGCTGGATTAAAGTGACAGTGCGTTGTTGCTGATCTAAATTCAGGTGTAGTTGCAAATAGTGATTAATCCTGATTAATCCACTGAAAATCCTGAATTTGATACATTTTAATCATTTGACAGCCCTATTTTTTATTAATGTTATTTAAGTTTTAATACTTTTGTTATGTGCTTCTGTCATTTTCGTTTTTTAATATTTCTATTTATACATTTTATTTTAGAATTAGTCATTTAAGTACTTCAACTTTTTTTTATTTAAATTAGTTTTATTTAAATAAGTTTTTCATATATTTTTTTTCTTTTAGCTTTACAAAAGTCATTAAAATACATTAAAATAGCAGCGTTATTTTAGTATTGAATTATAATTTTTAATTAATGTTTCCAATCATTTTGATTTCACGTTTTTTCCCCTCAAATATTTTAATATTTTAAAGCTTTATTTAATTTAAAAAAATG
>JAUMHR010000076.1:18083424-18101970 GCA_032361145.1 Enteromius fasciolatus
AATGCAGATCAATCACATACAGTGTGAGATAAACCACATAGACGTTTCCTGAGAGCAGGTGTCACGTGTGAGGAAGAGCTCAAAAGTTTCTCAGGAGCCTTAACTGAGCTTCATGTACGTCTCAGTCTCTTCTCAGGTGTTTCCCTTTAGGAGAAATTAAAAAAGCAACTAATAAATGTTATAACAAGAGTATACGAGTTATAAAAGGAAGGGAAGAAGTTCAGTTATAAACCATAAAAAGTTGTATTAAATGTAATAATAAAATAAATATTAATTTTGCTCATGATAATAAAATCAGATGAAGTACAATCCAAAACTTTATTTAGTAAAAAAGTATTATAGGATTTTATTAATTTAATTAATGCACACATATATGAGATGTAATTGATTTTAAAATGATGTAATTACAAGTATTGAGAATGACAATGTTGATTATAATGTTGATATACTGCGATATAAAAAGCCAAATTAAATGAATATTTATCATTTTAAAACAATTTGCGTCATTTCATCAAATCAGCCAGGAGCTTCTCCTAAAATTCCCTTGGAGAAATTAAAATTGCTGCCATGAGAATAAAGCTCTCAAATGAATGTGGAGAGCAGCTCTGAGCGGAGTGTGTGTGGATGATTCAACAGCTCTTAACCAGGTCACATCTATATCCAGACACCACTGTTAGCTTCATGTTTTGTTTCATCTCACAATCGTTGTTTGGTTTTTCAAAAGCGAGTGACTCACATCAGATGAATAGCTGCAGGTTCTTTCATCAGGACTCCACCTCTCGAGAATCCAGCTGCGGTTTCTGATCTCAGGTCAATATATCCATAAAGCTTGATTCATTAATGAAGCTGGACTCAAGCTCCCTTTCACAATGTGTTGGCATGTTAGCTTATACTTACTGAAGTATATGCATGCTAACTCTGTGTAGTAGTCTGAATTGTGCAGCGGCTTGCTTAATTGTCACATTACCTTAATAGGCTGTGACTTTTATTAAAAGCGTTTTTTTTTCTGAAGGAAAAGTATTTTAACATTTGGCAGTCTGGTTTGAGCAAGAGATATTAATAGGTTGGTGTTACTTCTGGTTCATTCATCACACTGGAAGTGGAAGGTCAAGCTGAGCGCATTGCATCGTGGGATACTGTAGCTCATGCGTTCTGTAGTGTACTACTACAGGTTAATGTTTATGCTTAAAATGATAAAAATACCTGCTAGTGATTATTAATACAAGATTATTAATTCATCATCCTTTTTAAGCAAGCATCCCGATCCTGTTTTATGAATTCTAGATGAGGTAAACAAGACTATAATACTTCCTGTACTGCAGTAAGAGTAATAAGGTAGTATGCATCCAAAAAATGCTATTGATTGTCAGTCACTGTCCTGTTAACAGTGCAGTGATGGGATCTTTACTCTGTTTTTAGCGTGTGTTGTCTCTCAGACGTTCCTCCGTGTGTGTGTCTGTGTCCCATTTAGCACATTTCCACTAAACACTGAATGTATGGCTGCTGATGCTAAAGCGAGTGTCAGTAAGGTAAAAGAAGACAGTATTGCCTATTTTTATTTTGCCATGTTTCATCTGGAGCCACAAATTGTCATCTTGCACACTGTTTAGCATGGATAGTATGCAAATTGGGACAAAACAAGATTTTTACCTTTCTTTGAAAGAAGTCTCTTCTGCTCAACAAGGCGGCATTTGATTGATCAGAAAAATACAGTAAAAATAGCAAAACTGTCCTATGTGAATATATACTTGTATTTCCATGTGTCCCATGATCCTTCAGAAATCACTCTAATGTGCAGATTTGCTGCTGAAGAAACATCTCTGATTATTATTACCAATTTCTTTAAAAATGGAGATCTCTTGTAACGTTATGTGACATTGGCATGGTTTTGAGCAGTAAACTTCTGATTGTCAGGTCTAATCAGCATTGAGCGGGTGGATGCGTGTTTACTTCACACTTGATTTGTCGTTTCTGAGAAAGCTCTTTTGACAAGTGTTGTGCTCAGGTGTGTTTGTGCTCGGCGTCCCGCTTTAGGAATGGCGTGAGAGGGCAGTTATTTACCCCTCTGTGCCTCTGCGCTCCGTTGCTGCCCGCGGCTGCATGTTGAACGTTCTGGCCTCTTGACTTCAAGCCGGACTATTCTTAGTCTCCGTATTTTGGGCTTAAGGCATTAGGATGCTAAGATTAGCCCCGGTTATCATTCCGTCTGAGTTAACTCCTCACATAACTACATACCGGAAGGCTTTATTTAAAAGGTACGCTCTTTTCTCTGTTTTTGAGCAACAACACGAGAGAAAAAAACGTGAGCTTTCAGAGTCGGCTGTATCGTTGCGTTCAGAGTGCATGCTGCACTATTTCTGATGTCGACTGACACCTTTGGCCAGTGTTGTGGTTCTGTTTTGGTGGTCCGTGCTGTTTGTGGCCTGTGTATTCTGGGCCGGGGGCCCGATGGAGTCTCTGTGGCGAGAGATGGTTTCACAACGGGTTTTTATTTCAACGCCCGAACGTGGACGTGATGCCGTTATTCTGAGTCAAATGCAACTGTCGCCTCTTACATAGTTACCCTCATAACCTACCATCAAAGAATAACTGTGTGCGACCAGAGGAAGAGGATTCTCTTTCACAGCTCGGGAGGCTTCATGGAGAGCTCGGTGATGTTTTATTTAAGAATCCACTTCGTTTCAGATGTTTCGCCTAGAATCCTTGAGGAATAATAAAAATAGTCTCAAACGAGAGAATTAGTATGGAGATACAGTACGAAATGGTGATTTCCGACTTATTAAATCTGAGCACATCACTGAGATCTTTCCTTATTGGAAGCCCAATTCCCTTCACGCTAGGAAAAACACACGATTTCTTTATGAGATAACATAAGACATAAAAAGTCTCAAATGTTTTTAAAGTTGGATTTCTCTCTCTCTTTTTTTATTTCTTTTATCTTATAGGTCATAATTATGACATACTGAGTCTTCATTATGAGATAAAGTTAGGTCATAATTAACTGATGAAATAAAAAAAGACAAAATTATAACATACTGTACATCCTTTACTATAACATACATTAGATTATAATTTTGAGATAAACAAATTAAGAGATAAAATCACAATTATGACATACTAAGTCTTAATTATGAGATAAAAAGTAACAAGTATGAGATATGCAGTAGAATTTATGACATACTAATTCATAATTATGAGATAAAAGTTTAAATCATGACATAATGAGTCTCCATTATGAGATAAAGAAGTCATAAATATGACATTAGGTCATAATTATGAGATAAAAAGTAAAAATGAAGAATGATGACATATTGTCTTAAATACAGTATAAAAAGTAAAACTGATGACATAGTATTACGACAGGAAAGGGAAAATCTCCACTTAAAGTCATCCTTTTGACTTTTTTTCGTCATAATCTAAATTTTCCTCACAAGAAACATTTGAGAATCTGATACTGAATACTGATACGTTGGCATATTGATACTAAAAGAGATGAAATCTTAAAATATATCACGTCGTTGTACGTTTCCTTCATCTGGTTGTGTTTGTGGGCCTGATGAAGAACACACGAGGGAAGCAGGACATGCACTAATAGTTTTATTAGCGAGGAGTTTGTTTCGGGCAGCAGATTAAGGGCATGTTTACGAGTGAGTTTTTACAGCGCAGCTTTTTTAGGGCACGAGGCCAGATCATTCTCTCTAAACACACACACACACACACACACACACACACCAAACGCCTTTCCTTTTCTCGCTGTTTTGTTCACATGAGTAAAAATACATTAAGTGCAGCTCAAACGTGACAGTCACATGCTGTCTTGCTTTAGATTGAGCTCAAATAAGATTTGGGCCTCGAATGGGAGGTTGTTGAAATACCTCTGTGTTTATGCTCGAGGCATTTGAAATAGACCCCATAAAAAGACCCTCCCTGTAGATTATGCCCCTAATTGCCCTTGGGTTTATTTAAAGACCTAAAGAACGGTTTAATTGGTCTTTTGATGCAGCTAACACAGCCATCCTTCATTTCTGACACAATCAGTTTGCAATCTGCCTGAGTATTAAACCTGGGGTATTTCTGTAGCGTTTCTTGTAAATGCAAACGTATAAACTCAGTCTTCCACATTGCACACTTAAATATGTCGGTACACAATTCATAATGCAATGCATTTTGCAATGCAATGTTTTAGATGAAAATATGTCAGAAGCTAATTTAAACTGTGAAGAAGGCTAGGAAGCTTCAGTTTCAAACTGGTTTAAAAGTATTCATCTACAGTCAAAAAGTACTTATATTAGGGGCAAATGTTTGAGGTTCATAAAATATTTCTAAAGAAATTAGCACTTTTATTCAGCAAGGATGCACTAAATTTATCATAAGTGATGCTGTTCATTTGGACTTTCACACTGCAAAAGCATCAAAAATCTGTCCTCGAAGTACTTCATGAAGTCCTGTCTCTCTGGCTCAGATTCAGAGGTGTTGTCGGCGGTGGGCAGTACGTCGGAGGTCGGTATGTTGGACTGGGACCGTGATTCAGACGAATGGGAGAAACAGTTACAGCGCGAGCTGCTTCTGATCCAGAGACAGCAGCAGATCCAGAAACAGCTGCTCATCTCCGAGTTCCAGAAACAGCATCAGAACCTGCTGAGACAACATCAGGCCCAGCTCGAGGAGCACATCAAGGTACAGGCCGTCTAAATACGTGGCCAAATGCAGCTCAGTCTGCAAAGAAATGTCAAGCATGCAATTATCGTATGTTTAGAAAGTATAATCGTGACCAGTGAAACGCCATCACCAAGCCAGGCCGTCAAACTCCAATCAAGAGATGTTTGTGTCAGATATTTGTAGATGGGATGAAGCTGATCCTTCTATATGAAGCAGGTCGGTGTGGTTTAAGGTCACTTGGCTGACCTGCAGGAAAGAGCTGCTCTGTCAACAATTACTGTGCTTAATCGCATTACTTCAGTGTGTGTGTGTGTGTGTGTGTGCAGTTGTTTTTTGGTGGTTATAAAAATTGCAAGTAAATTTCACAAATAATTAAAAACCAAGGAGCACACTGAAATAGGACAGAAATAGTATATTTTTTTAATTATTTAATTTATAAATTCAGTGTGGATGCTGATTGGTCACTCAAGTAACTTGACGATATTACAATAATATAAAAGTAGTGGTCATCTGGACTTAAATGCTACAGTATTTCTCTTTATTCTCAATGACTTGTAAAGCAATAGTTCTCCCAAACAGTGAAGATTTGCTGGAAGTGTCCACACCTTTAAGCCATCCAAGATTTAATGAGAAATGCAGCATTGCATCAGTATCTGATGGATGCTCTGCAGTGAATGGGTGCCGTCAGAATGAGAGTTTAAACAGCTGATAAAAAACATCACTTAAATTACTGGATTACGTACGTTTTTTTTTATCAGCTGTTTGGACTCTCATTCTGACCGCTCTAGTCCAGCAGTTAATGTCTTGAGAAGCTGAAACAAATCCATCTTTAATAAGGTTTAATTTAAAACCATTGCGTTTGGCTAAAATAACCAAAATAACCCATAACAAGTTAAACGTCTTAGTGATGGATTAGTTTATTTTGGGTATTAACTGAGGGACTGGAGTGGTGTGGATTATTGTGGATTATCACCTGTTTGGACTCTCATTCTGACGGCACCCATTCACTGTAGAGCATCCGTTGCTGAAACACTGATGCAATGCTATTTCTCCAAAACTGATAAAGAAATCACTTTGAACGTAATACTCAGAAAGTATGCTTGTGCTCATTTTTAAATAAATGTGGCACAGTCTATCATCTTTATATCAGTCAGGGGCCACTTTGATTTTTAAATATCATTATCAGCCATTTTTTTGTTATCCTAACTGTATGTTTCTGGTTATTTTCTCTCTGTGCTCCAGCTCCAGCAGGCTCTATTGACTCTCCGGCAGCAGCAGGAGATGTTCGCTGAGGAGCGTCGTCTGGTGGCTGAGGAGGAGAGAGAGGAGGTGCGGGAGGACGAGAAGGAGCTTCACAGGAGAGAGACGCAGAAACACCAGCAGCACAGACGGAAGGAGAGATCCAAAGAGAGTGAGAAAATCAGCTTTCATTTGAGCTATAATTCCTGTAGTGTCTTTATACTTCTGACATGTATCGGTTTATAAAAATAACGGCAGGACTTGCTTACCTTATTTATGTCCAGCAATATTTCACCTATGACTTAATCCTGCAAAGTGCTGCATTCAGCACTAGGTGACGCTGTTTCTGCATACGTCACTCCTTTCTGAGCAGCACGTGTAACTGAGCAGAGGAGCAACATCAGATGCATCCAAATGCACTGAATTCATTACATTACATTTACGTTTTCAGACAGTTCAAATAAAATGTTCTCTGTGAAGCATGCTGAGAAAGGAGATTTTAAAAAACAATCACAAATAAGTATTATTTAGTTTTAAAACAAAATAATGAAACACATAAATAAGAACAACTAGTAAAATGTATGAGGTTATTTATTTTTATCTTTAAATGTAAAACATTTAACATAAAAATCATGAACTATTTATTTTTAATGCTTGAGGTAATGTCGAAGACACTGTAGCACACAGGGGCTTTAAAACAAACAAAAAATGAAATACATGAATAGAAATATATTTGAAATATTTAATTTATACCTGATATTTAAATATACAATTATGACATATTTTTTTAAAAATAATAATGAAAATTCTATTTAAATGAAATTCCATTTGAATATTAAAATACAGAATTAAATGTGTGCATGAGATAATGTCATTTAGGTGGCATACAGCAGATGAAATAAAACACAAACATATATAAACAAACAGATGTGTTACAATTCAAAATAAGAGTTTTTGTTTACATAATGTATGTGTATATTCCGTATATTTATTATGTATATATAAACACACACACAGCATATATTTAGAAAATATTTATATCACTTTACATGTATATATATTTAATATTTTCTTAAATGTATACGTGTGTGTGTATTTATATAAACATAATAAATATACACAGTACTCACTCATATTTTGTAAACAAAGACGTTTATCTTGGATATGAATAATCATATGACAGCACTAATTTAAACAAATATGAAATATAAACATTAAATAAATATATCAATTCCATTAACTGTTCATTTCCATTCTGTGGGCTCCGTAGAGCAATCGTATATCGGGTGATATCTGTTTGTATCTTGCTCTCTGCAGGTGCGATGGCCAGCACTGAAGTGCGTCAGAAGCTGCATGACTTTCTGATGAGTAAATCAGCTAAAGACCCGTCAGCGTCCGGCGCCGGTTACCCTCTCACCCGCTCCAAACTATGGTACAGGTACATCAGCCTGCTCTTTTCCATCTCAGTGTTTGAGGATTTGTGTCCAATCAAGAGTGTAAAGATGATGTCATCTCTCGTAGCTCCGCCCAGCCGGGTCCTGCAGAGCAGAGCTCGCCTCCGCTAGGAGAGACTCCGCCCACCTTCAAATACCCTCTGACCTCCGGCCTGGACTACAGAGAGGACTTCCCTCTCAGGAAGACTGGTAGGTCAGAGTTCAGAGGTCACACCGTCCTATGATCCTTACAAAATCACTCTAATCTGAGACATGTTTGGGTGTTTGAGAAGGGCAGCGTGAGGACAGTCTGAAGGTATTGTTCGGTTTGATTAGTTCAGATTAAATTGCTGTGTTTCAAAACCTAGTGAGCTATCTACTTCAAACATAGGCAAGCAGGGTGCGCCAAATATTAATATGATTTTTTTTATCTAAGAAATTCTTACATTAACATACATTTACTTGAGCAGAGAAGACAAAAATATCTGCCAACGTGGTCAGAAAATTAAAGTGAAAGGTGAAACAAGATTATCTTTCATAAAATCATCCAATTACATTTTAGAGAAAACACACCATAATATCTCGTGTTAATTCCAGTACAAATATATAAACATTTTAATAAACTGTTATTAGTCCTGTCCTGCCTGCTCTTTTTTTAAGTCTAAATGTTTAAATACTGTAGCTCTCGATACTGTAATGTTGAAGACTACAGTCAATGGTTCATTTTTTTGGGAGGGGGGTGTTGGATGGTTTTATGTGAAGATTGTTTGGTTACTGGTTTTATGAGATAGCTTGAATGAAGGCTATTCAGTGATTAAATAGCTACTCCAGAGACATCAGAGTAATGCTTCCTTCAGTCACAAAAAAGATGCTATTATACAAATATTAAAAACATATTTTTTACGGTGTACTTGTAAAAATGATTAGGCTATAGGCTAACACACCACATGATGTGCATTTCAAGGCATATATCTATAAAAAGTGTGACAAACTTTTACTCTAGTCTTTATCCCTTTATAAAACCAAGCAAAACACAAAGACAAGGTTTACTTTCAGAAGCCGTCGTTTTTAGTAAGCAGTCTCTTGCCTGCAGACTCAATCGGATAACAAAGTGTTGGGAAATGAAACTCCTGGCCATTTGAACCCTGGTCACAGATACCGTACGGACAGTTCGACCCAATATGACTCAGTTTTTGACATACCTTGTTCCGTCAACACGATGCTTTCCCAATGAGGCGCCGACTCCGCCCACGCAGCTATGATGCGACGCCGACCAATCCGATCGCCGGAGGTGTTATGCTAAACAGAGTGTGGTGCTGTGGCTGCTGTGTATGTTTCTTTAGTATCTTTTATTTATACTGTTGTTTCAGTATTTATTATCGTTAACTATTATTAGCTATTATACACAGTTATTCTTTTAATAAAATATGTTTTTTTTCTCACCGTCGTTGTGAATTGTGGTCTGTGCACTGCTGAAGTGTAGCGAGTTTCACAATCGCGGTCGTGCTGCACGTGTAGCAGTAAAAATTAAAAACGTATGTTACACCAGTGTTTGCGGGGCCCCCAAAGCAAAACCCAAGGGGCCCAAGCCGATTTCCTGCTGGACGGGCCGGTGTCCTGATATTTTATCCTACCCGTAAGATTTTCCTACCAGGGCTTACTGCGCATGTCAATATTGCATTCTTCTTTTCTCACGCTGAACAACATTTAATATACCTTCGTTACTGTAAGGGTAGGTTTAGGGTTGGTGTAGGTGTAGGCATTAATAAAACACAAAATAATATTTATTGTTGGTTTCCTGTATACATTATAGTCAAAACCGCAAATATAACTCATTATTACTAAATGTGCATTACTGTAAGGGTAGGTTTAGACATTAATGAAATAGAATTTGACAGGTAGCATTTTTCGTAGTTAAATTTTACTACCTACTTTTTAATCTGACAGCAAACTCTGATTATGCCTATATAAATATACAAACATACAGTATATATTGAATTAATTTATATGGTATATAAATATATTTAATGCATAAATGTGACATTTTTCTTAAATATGTTATTGCATTTGTGTATTTTTATATATACATAATAAATATAACAGTACACACACATATGCTATGTAGGCTAAACAAAAACTTCTCTTAAAATGTTCAATATTTTCAGTATTGAATAAAATATGTTTTTAATCAATAATTCTCCAAACTTATTATTGGATATGTTTAGTTTGTTTGACTAAAAGCAGTACCTTAGAAGGCAGTGTAGCTCTGATGTCGTCTATCTAGGGTGCTCACTAGGATTTTGGAACAGAGGCCAGTGAGCTGATGTGTGCTCCTGCGGCTCGTGCAGAATATAACGGTGTTACAGGAGCGGCCCGGGGCCCGGGGCCCGGTGGAGGTGACACTGCCTAAATGTTTGCAGATGAATCTGGTCGATATTTAATGACTGGGGTCAGGAGTCAACTGAGCTTGTCACTGGGAGCAGTGGCCTGTGGGCACAGCTGTGAGTGACCCCAGTTAGGTTTTGGGGTCAGCCCGGTGAGAATGACCACGCTTGTGCCCGCTGAGCCCCCCGGGGCGGCTCGTGCAGAGGTTTGCAAACAATTATCCAGCTGAGGGGAGCAGAGACGGACCTAACCAGAGCACAGAGGTTAACAGGAAGTAGGTGGCTTTGGGTCGTACGGGGACCAATCACCTCGGAGCAGCGTTCAGGATGGTCATTGTTGGCGTTTGACCTTTGACCTCATGTCTTTGGGATTTGCATGTTTATTGTGTCCTAGGTTAAAAAGTCTGAGTGTTTAGTGAAGGTGATGGTATGATTTTATGTTTTTGAACAGTATGCTCATCCAAGCTGCATTTATGTGATCAAAAATACAGCTTCAGCAATTTCTTTGAATCTCAGCACAGTAACAGCAACAGCACATAAACACTGACAAATATTGTAAAACATGCCGTTCAAAATGTTTAATCTGCAAGACCTCTCATCATATTTAATCAGAAATACAGTAAAGTGACAAAACAGTAACAATAACAAAACAGTAAACAGTAACAAAATATTGTGAAATATTATTTGTAGATAAAATAGCTGATTTCTATGGAAACTTGTTTTTGCTACAGGATTAAAATAAAAATAAATAAAAATGAAAAAGGTAATTACAACAATGTTTTATATCACAATTCTTTTTCCTATATATTCGTAATATATTAATTTAATGTAATTAACAATTCTAAGAAAATATTTGTGTTCTGAGTTAAATCACAATTTAGGTTTGTTTTTTATCAGAACTGTGCAATTACCAATTATTATTTTATTTTATTTTTTTGTATTATTTTTACATTTTTTGAATACATTTCTATTGTAATATATTGTAAAGGAAACACTTCTGGTTATTACCAGTGTTGAAAACAGCTCAAAGATTCTTTGATGAATTGAAAGTTTAAAAAAAACAGCATTTATTCAAATAAAAAAAATAATTTTGTAACATTTACTGCAATTTTTGGGCAATTTAATGCACCCTTGCTGAAGTGTTACTTTGTTTAAAAAAAAGAAAGAAAAAAAAATCTCTCTGACCTCAAACTTCTGAAAGTTAGTGATAGTACAAGTGATTTTGCAAACACCATGAAAAAGTACCATGAAGAAAACATGCTGGCTTTTCCAGGAACTGGTACTTGAGTCAACATCATCAGATATTTTCTGCATATTTGGGCTGATTTGGAGATGAGTTTGCAGAGGAAGGTGATACGCCTGACTCGATGATAAGACTCAAACCCCTTTCAAAAGGAAACGTAAAAATAGACCTGGTTTTCATCCAGGCACTATTTTCACGGAATTTCCAGCATGGCCAAAAAAACGGGAGGCTCAGCGGGCCGGAATACCGCAACCCTCCCGGGAGACTTCTCCTGAGCGCAGGGGTCTGAGCCGTCCCGGGCCGCATCAGAGATCAGCGCAAAACCCTGGGACGCCTTTTCATCCCCTCTCAATAACTCAGGTAACAGCTTTTAAAAAGAGGCCCGTCCAGTACATTAGGGGGGATACAAAAACAACAGGAACGACGCAAAGACGAGGGAAAAAAATGAGAAGAAAAACAGCCTGCTTTTTTGTCAATGGAATAATTTGTCTACGCTGACAAGACGGTCTGCAGGGCCACTTCCTGCGGCTCCGGTTTCAGACCGTAGATCAGAACGAGCAAAGATAGAGCAGAGACAGCCAATTAAAACATAAAACACCTCTCTGTGCCTGAAGGGAAGTATTTTAGGCTTTTTGTATCTTTTTTTACGAATGTAATCATTCCCACAGTTTCATGCCTTACGCTTCGAGATGTTTAAGCACCGCTCGCAAAACATGAAAAAAATATGTTTTTATGTATGAACTGAAATGTCAAACATGCTGTACGTAGACCTCGGGGTTGCCAGGTCTGTGTAACTAAACCAACCCAATCATGCTCATTCTAATCCTATCGCACCAACACCATAAAAAGGTGAACTAACCAGTTCTGAATGGCATTTTGAGGTAGGGTTGCCAGGTCTACTTAACAAACCCAGCCCAAATGCTACTCAAAACTAACACTAAATGTCATTAAAAACAGTAGAGACTACCATTATATACTGTTGCTGCAGTTGGGTTAGATTCGACCATTTGTTGTGCAGACCTGGCAACCCTGAGGTCTATTTTATGCATTACTGTCCAGCCCAACAGCTGCTCAATACCAGCCCAGTCACGGTCAAATCTAACCCAATTGTGACAAACACCGGTTTGTAAAACAGTAAAATGTTAGACCAATAAAATGGTAGACTATCCTGTTTAAAATTACATTTTAAGGTAGGGTTGCCAGGTCTTCTTATAAAACCAGATTGATTTCTACTCAAAATCAGCATTTTTTATACTACACTAAAACTATCAACTTTATTATTATTTATAGTATTAAACACCACTGACTTACAAATTTTTGTTTTGAACTACGAGCTTATGTAGGGATGCCAGGTCAACGTAACAAAACCAACCCAATTGCTATTTAAAACTAACATTAAATAAAAACCTATATCGACAGTAGAAAAAAAGTCCCAGTTCCACTGGAAAAAGACGACTTGGCAACACTGTCTGGAGGCCCTCGTTCCCAGCAGATTCCCGGCCAGATTGGGGGTGGCGGGTGATCATGAAGGTAGTGTTTGTTCTTTGCCCTGGTCAGGACCTTCACGGCCGAATGATTGACAGGTGTGAAGGGGGCGGGACACTGAGTGCTCGTGATGTGCAGGCGACAAGTCTGTTTGTGTAAGGAAAGAGAACAGCGGGAGAGACGCTCATATACTGCTAGTACAAGCACCGCTGTTACTGCTAGTGATCTGAACAAAAACATATAGTTAGTTTGAAGTATTAGTGTTGAATATGTGTGCGTGTATGAGTCAGGATGCAGCATTTGTGGTGTTTGCTGGTGAAGAGAGGTACACCTGCTGGACCATAAAACCACACAAACACACATGGAAGCCATACTAAAGCAAAAATACACATTTTCTGATTTTTTAATATATGTATTATATTTATATTTTACAATTGCTGTCAAGCAATTAATCACATTCAAAATAAAAGTTGTTGTTTACATTTAATATGTGTGTGTACTGTGTATATTTATTACGTATCTATAAATACAAGCACATGCATGCATATATTTAAGACAGATATGCTATGTTGACATTAAATATATTTATATATATAATGTAAAATATAAGATACAAAGAACTTTATGTAAACAAAAACTTTTATTTTGGAAATGATTAATCGCGTTTAATCATTTGACAACACTATATGTATATAAATACACACACAGTATTTTTTTTATATTTACATGTATATATTTATATTCATGCAATTTATATTATATATATTTTTTATAAATAAACATATTTTCCTTAAATATATACATGCATGTGTGTGTGTTTATATACACATAACAAATTTACACAGTACACATATTCAACTTTTATTTTGAATGCAATTAATCACAATTAATTGTTTAACAGCACTAATATGCATATCTTCATATACTTTTTTCATATGGTGAAATAGATTTTAGGTTTTAGACATGGCTGACTAAAAGCAGAGTTTGATGCAGCTCCTGTATTAATTGTTCTCTCGAGGAGCTGACCTCAGATAAGAAGCATGTGGTGTGGAGGTACATATGGAAGCGGTCAGCAGCAGCTAAATAAAGCCTGGCAGGTGTAGCTCCGTCCCGCAGGTGTTTGTGTAAGGAAGTTTGAGTCGGGCTGTGCTGAAAATGCCCTTTAATGACGTTACCCAACGTAAACATGCCGACCGCTCTGCGTATTTTCCCTGTGAATTAAAAACGTGTAAATCCTTCCCGCTAATTGCTTGGCAAATATTTTTGCGGTATATTTCTAATAGCTCTTATTCATCATGTGTCAGGGAGACTAAATTACAGTATTTGAGCATCGCTGTAATCTCGTCCAAGTGCTCCTGAAACTAAAGGCATCCTTTTCATTACGATCGGCCTTTTCTGTCAGCCGTCTGCAGTTTTATTGATTAATCAACTATGTGGGGTTCTTTAATTGCTTGTGACATTTTTCTGGTTTAACAGCCAAAAACAATTGCATGTTGGGCTTTCCTGAACGAGAGCTGTGGGACTGAAGGGTTACAGTGGTGGTAGAAACTTTATGCATTATGATCGTGAAGTTATTGTCAACAAGATTCACATTCATCTAACACTGATTATAAGATCTGCACATTAAAAAAAAATTACATTTAAAAAAAGGACAAAGCAGTCAAATGAGGCCACAAGTAAAAATGCAAAGGTGCAAAATGTGTTATTCTTTTATTTTGGCACTAATGGTTAAGCCCAAAAACATTTTGCACATTTTACACCAATGTACTTTAATCTTGGCCTCTGGACAATAAATCCATATGAGCACTTTGACTTATTGTTGATTTTATATGATTATAAATACAATTATATTATGTTTATTTATTTGTTATATATTTTTGTTATATACATTTTTATTTGTAATTTATTTTATTTTTCAAATATTTATTACTTTGTTCACGTTTTATTTTATTTTAATGTTATCTTTTAGGGATTTGCATTCTATTTTTAAATCATTCATAAAGTGTTTTTCATCAACAGGTTATATGTTAGGGGTCATCTTATTTTTTATTTTATTTTTATTATAAATACATTTATATTCAAATGTATTTTATTATAATTTTATATAATTATTATTTATATATACATTTTAGTGAAACCTTGTAGTTGTTTAGTTTTTTTTTATTATTTTTTAAAAATAATAATAATAATACAACATTTTTTTTTTTTAATTAATACATTTTTAAAATAAATACAATTAATTTTAAATGTATTATTTTGTTATACATTTTATTTTATTTAATATTTTGTGGTTTATTCAAAAATTTTTTATCAACAAGTTAATTCCAGTTGTATTTATTTATTTATTAATTTACTTAAAGTTATTAATGTTTGTTTTTAACACTAGTATATTCTCATGAATCAGGCTTGCCAAGAAGTGTGTGTGTGTTTATTTTCATATTCTGTATCTGGCTTCTTCTGTGCTCTCAGCCCACAGCGTGTTGTAATCACGTCGGGCTCCTGATGTGTGTATGTTTGATGCCCACTCAGTGGTCAGACCGGCGGTAGGTGGCGTCAATCAGGCGGCTGGCTTTCCATCCCAGCCGGAGTTAAATCCAGGGAATTTTGCGACTCCACAGGTCACAGTGGGACGAGAAAAAAAAAGAGGAGGATTTCCCCCTTTTTTAAAGTGAAATCTGTCTCTCTCTCTCCTGCTCTTGCTGTCTCTGTCGGTGCTGATATCTCAGTGTTGGTTTAAACACGGCTACCGTGGAGGTTTGTGGTTGGCAGGCTGGCAGGTACTGGACTCCTACAGCCAGTGGAGACGCTTTTAATATCCTCCAGATGAACGGTGGAACTGATCTTCCACTCATTACAGCTGCTAGATATCCCAGAATTCCTCAGTGCGACTGGACGGCGGCCACACATTGACACAGCAGGTTCTGCGAGCTGCCTGTCAGAGCACTTGTATGTGTGCTGAGATCTCTATTTTTATTATTTTATTATTACATTCATTTTTTTTTACAGCTCCAGAGATAAGTTTCATTATTGTTTATGAAATACACATAGATCCAGATATTCCGAGATACAAGTAGAGAATCAAAATGACCTCAAGAGTGTAATTATTTGAAATAATGGCTAACCTAGTCAGTTTTGTCTCTCTTCTCAGCGTCTGAGCCCAATCTGAAGGTGCGCTCCAGACTGAAGCAGAAGGTTTCAGAGAGACGAAGCGGACCGATACGACGCAGAGACGGCAGTGTCCTCGTTACGCCACTGAAAAAACGAACTCTTGAACTAACAGGTGAGCGAATGATCATCTACCTGCAAACTGAAAAACAGATATATCAGAAAACACTCATCTGCAGCAAACTACTGTATGTGAAGAGACAGAATCCCAGCCAATCAGAACATACATCTGATAGACCAATGAGCTTCAGCTGTGGGCGGAGCTCGCAGTATTAGAGCTAACTGCTGTTTTTAATATTTCCTGTTCTCCTCCCCTCTAGATTCATCAGCCAATGAGAGCCCTGCAGGGTCTGGACCGAGCTCACCCATTGGCTTGTGCAACAACGAGAACGGAGCATCATACCAGTCCAGCACCGCACAAATCGAGGTACAAAATATGCTCTTGTACTTTTATAAACTCAATTTAAGGGGTCATATATATATGCCTTCTACGTGTTTTGTATCTTTTGTGTTCAGTCACCAAAATATATTATCCCCATACATACACCAAAATTAAACAGGGTACTTTTGCCACTGAACAAAGCCTCTATATAGCGTGTGCTATGACTAACTTCACATGAGTAATTACTAAATTGCGGGCTACAAGTTTTGATAAAAATGTCTAAATATCAAAACAAGTGGCAAATCAGAAAACATATATTGCATAAGCATTTCTCTGAGCCATTTCTGCGGTGTCGTTGTAAAAAGATGAAATATTTTGCTTGTAAAGACAGAATAAATCCTCTCAAACAGGTTAGTAGTCTTCAGCACTTGCGTGCAGTTTTGTTCCTTTGATTGCATTCTTGAGAAGTGAAGCATACAGCACACAAAACTGAAACTAAATAAAACGGTCACGGTCCCACGTCTCATTACTCTTATCAGACTGTGGGGTGAAGGAGTCGGGCCCCCAGTGATCCGTTGTTTGGAGCTGAGAGTACACAGACCCCGTCCCAGGGTGCTCGTACCATCAGCCTGACAAACAAACACCGTCTTTAAAATCACATCAGAACATCAGTGCAGCATGTAGTAGAGTTAGATGGAGTTTGAGGTGTGTGTGTACGGCGGTGCTGTGCTGAACTAACTGTGACAGCTCTTTTCCGCTGTGGTTTTGGCTGTGCTGGTGGCTGGGGAAGGGGGTGAGGGGCTCTGGGATGGTGAGGTTTGTTTCTCCTGTGAAGTCCTGCCCAAGCATTTCCTCACGGACTACGGGCCAGAGCGCTCCTCTCCTCTCCTCCTGTAGGCACATAGCCGACTGAGTTCATCCTCGCAGCCTTACAGCAGGAGACTTCACTGCCGTGAGCTTCAAAACTATGACCTAAAGATGACATCATATCATTAACACTCCCACCGCTAACTGATACTGACTGACATGGTGCAGAACAGCTACTCTAGAAACTAATCACAGCACCCTAGTAACCATACTAATCTACAGAGCACAACAGAAAACTCACAGCAACCAAACAGAATACTATAACATTCACCTGGTGACACCCTAGCAACTCCTGGAGAATGAACACCCTAGCAACCACACCGCACAGCAATACACAAAAAAAACAATCACACCCTAACACCCTTAAAAATAACACCCTAAAAAACACTGGCAAACATTCATAACAGCCAGCCACACATCACAATCATTTCAGTGCCTTAGCACCTAGCACCCTCATAGAACATGATAACAACCACCTGGCAACACCCTAGCAACACTATAAAAAAATCTGGTAACACCCTCAGTAAAAACCAAGAGAGCATTCAGAACACCAAAGCACATTAAAATGCTTAACAACACCCTAGCAACCACATTAAACACTCTACAAACAACTAGAGGACTTTTTAGAACACCCTAGCAGCAATCCTAACTGCATAGCAACACACTAAAACATTTACAATATGCTAGCCACCACCTAGAACACCCTTGCAACCGCAATGCAATACTCTGGAGACCATCAAGAAAATCCCATTGGTCTAAAATCCTATTCCTTATAATTATATGCTTTAATAATAAACCTAAAATGCATTCTTGCCAGGGCCGGATCATTGCACGGGCTTGATATGGCTTCAGTCTAGGGGCCTCAGCCTCCCGAGGGGCCCCCAATTGGTCATGAGAGAGAAAATATTTAATTCACAAAAACTGCACAGTGCGTGAATGTTGTCTAAAGGTGTCCTCCAGGGGCCCGCACGAACGTTGTCTGAAGGATTCCTCCAGGGGCCCACACTAACATTGCATGAACGTTGCCTGAAGGATTCCTCCAGGGGCCTACACTAACATTGCATGAACGTTGCCTGAAGGATTCCTCCAGGGGCCCACACTAACGTTGCCTGAAGGATTCCTCCAGGGGCCTACACTAACATTGCATGAACGTTGCCTGAAGGTTTCCTCCAGGGGCCCACACTAACGTTGCCTGAAGGATTCCTCCAGGGGCCCACACTAACATTGCATGAACGTTGTCTGAAGGTTTCCTCCAGGGGCCCACACTAACGTTGCCTGAAGGATTCCTCCAGGGGCCCACACTAATATTGCACGAACGTTGCACAAACGTTGTCCCAGGGGCCCGTTGAAATGCTGCAGCCTAGGGGCCCCCGGCCATGTTAATCTGGCCCTGATTCTGGCTGTGATTTTGTCACATCACGCTCAACTGAAACGTAAACTCACACAGACACACACACACACATTGACTGCTGCAGTGAGCAAGTTCATATGTCAACATCTAAATGTGTTCCTCCGAATGCTTACATAAGGCTATGTCATTGATACAGGAGATCTACTGGTTCTTCTTCTTGTTTTCTTGCTGTACTGTCGTTGCTGCAATTGTGCTCGGCTGCGTTATGTAAGAGCTGATGTAATTCTTTCTGTCTTCCTCTCCTCCAGCGCTGTCTGTCTCAGGGGGGTGTCCTACAG
>JAUMHR010000076.1:18104114-18118905 GCA_032361145.1 Enteromius fasciolatus
AACATATTTGACATAATCAGCTTTCTCAATAATGCTATTTAATTTTCTTTGCACACACACACACACACACACACACAAAGTATTCTCGTAGCATTGCAAAAGTGGGGTTAATCCACTGATGTCACATGGATTGTTTCTGGATCTGGGATCATTTCAGTTGTGTTGCTGTCTCTGGAGGGACAGATATCATCAGAAACATCTTCATTTGTGTTCCTGAAGATGAATGAAGATCTTACGGGTTTGGAACGACATGAGGATCATTTGGGGTAAACTAACACTTTAACTAAAACTAAAAAAATATATTGATTGAAATAAACATTAAATGAGGTCAATATATTATACATAATATATTTGAGATATATTTTATTATTATATTATTGTTATATGATTATACAGAATATTATTTACAAATTATTCTATTCTTCTGCAGTAGACAGTATTACTGATTATGATAATGTTTCCAAATCAATAAGCAATAATTAACAATAAATAAGTTTATGTAGATTTGTAATTGAAATAGTTAACCTCTTCACTGAACGTAATGATAATAAACCAAATATAATAAGAACACAGTAAACTGAAATTGCTAACAATGCAATTAAAATTAAATAAGGATTTGAAAGAAGCAGCATTACATAAATAGTAACATTAAAATACTAATTAGGAAATATGAAATGTAATGTTATTAGTTATATTTTTATAATATTTATAATATAATATTTCCGTCAAACAACAAATAACGATTTATCGCATTCAAAATAAATTTTTTTATTTATATATGAACTGTGTATATTTAATATCTATATACAAAGACACACTCATACAGCATATATTTGGAAAATATTGATATGTATTTACATGTACATATTTATATTCATATAGATTATATATAAAAATATAAAAAATATATATAATGTAACATTTGTGTTTACACACACACACACACACATATATAATGTATTTTGGATATCATTATTAATCATTATTTTATTTAGTGTTCATTTAATGTAATTTTTTGATTTGACTTAATTTGAATTTAATTACTTGTTGGACCTCTCAGATGTGTATGTCTCTCTCTCTCAGTAGCAGGCAGTGTTCCTGTGCTCTCCTCGTCTCCACTGCTGATGAAGGAGCGTCCGTCAGTGAGTTCCCGCTCCAGGTTACCACGGCACCGACCTCTGAACCGGACACAGTCAGCGCCGCTGCCACAGAGCACTCTGGCTCAGCTCATGCTGCAGCAACAGCACCACAGCTTCATGGAGAAACAGAAACAGCTCCACCAGCACGTCCACATCAGCCAGGTCGCTTCACCTCACTCAGATAACAAACAAAAGGTCATGATTTATAAGGGTGTAAATGAAAAGCCTGTAACATACTTAAAATGGTTAAAATTTCATAACGGTAGAGTAAAACAACACTTTTTACCCTGTCAAAAACAGTTCTGCTCACGGTGACCTGTTTTGGTGCATGTCCCTTTAAATGCTAATGAGCTCTTGAAACACTGGCAGACTGAGGACAGTTCCGTCAGGGCGGAGCTTTGATGAAACGCCACTGTCAACACTTAAACAACATGTAAAAGTGAATTTTGCATCCGATGACCCCTTTAAAATTAAGTTGGTGTTTAAAAGAAGAATTAAGAAATGAAGAGCTGGATCTCATTAAACATCAAAAATGTTGAGGTCAAAAGCATACAGGAAATATAAAATTACAGTAATTTCCTTAAATTTTACTGAGGCTTTTAACACATTTAATCGTTGGAGTTGCATTTAAACATTCAACATTGTCCCTTTATTTGACAACTTGACAAAGGTTTGTCTTCAAAAAACACTAAAACATCACATATAACACAAGAAACTGAATTTTTAACACTATGATCATTTAATAGATTTACAGTAAACATCTGATGCATTGAAGCATGTCTTTCAGAAGCAGAGTGTGTCTGTGGTCCTCATAGGACTTTACTTCTCTTAAATGATGGTGTAAACTGAACTGACGGATGCCACGTTAAAACAGGAAGTGATTTAATACAAGGAGAGGAAGTGAGAAAATCCCAGCAGGAGTTTTCATTAGTCAGTCAATGCTCTGGGATTTTCTTCCTCCTAATAACACTTTTTTATTCAGTATTACTTTCATTCATTCATTTCATCTCTCTTTTTCATTTCCTGGTCCAGTAGAGGATTTTGCAGGCAGACGCTGGCGGCACTTTAACACACACACACACACACACACACACGTGTGTCCTCGTATAATTCAGCCACTCTTTATTTCACACAGACCTTTACAGCTGCTGTTTTTTGGGGTTGGCATTATTTTACCCGTTTACAGGAGGACTGAGGCCAGAACGGCGGCCTGTCTTTTAAAAGAAGATCCCAAAAACAATGAAAGACCAGGTTAATGGGTCACTTCTAATTAATTATGACACATAACTGAAGTTAAAGCTGGAATAAAAATAGAGCGCAAAGCTCCAGAAGTTCTTTCTCCATACGAACAAGACAAATAAATGAATTAGATTTTTAAAATTCAATTAATAAATGTAAAAAATACGTTTAACAAACTTTAGAAATACCTGACAGAATTACTTGTCTATGTTATGTCCATGTATGTATGTAATTCGTTCATTCATTCATAACTGCTTGTGTTTATTTTTTTTAATAAAACAAAAAATATATAGATTTAATACTTTGTGCATTATGATAATTATTAATAATTTATTAAAATGATTACTAAATAATATAATTACAATTCTATATTTATTTATATTATTTAATATATTATTTATATAATTATAAATATTAAATAATATCCACTGTGATACTGAGAAGCTGGGAGACACTGTAATACACTGAAAAATTAATGACTTTTTTTAAAGCATACATTAAAGGCAGATATTTAGAAAAATAGAAATTAAAGTAAATTTAACAAACTTAAATTAAACATTTAGAATTACAATAATAAAATTAAAAAATAAGGATAAAATGATGATTAATGATAATTATTCATATTTTCATACATTCATATAGCCTATATATATATGTGTGTGTGAGTGAGTGAGAGATTATTATTACTGTTATTGTTATTATTATGAAGGATCATGTTAATGTGTCACGTTTAATCAGTTTTGACATTTATTATTGCAGGAATAACGATACAGTGTGTGATTACTTTCCCAAATCAATTTCTACTTATGAACCAAGCAAAAAAAAAATTGGGATTTAAAAAGTCAGAAAATCTTATGAATCCATGAATAAAGTATGTGTATTTAATGTAGTGAACTTCTCATCCCATGGGGCTTTGCGAGTGATGTAATCAAACCAGCCATGATGATACAAACTATAAAACACCTTGCTTTTCTCTCTTTCTCTGTGGTGTTTGTTCTGTAGGTTCTGTCTCAGTCCATCGAGCAGCTGAGGAATCCCAGCACTCATCTGGAGGAGGAGGAGGAAGAGGAGGAGGAGATCACAGCGCCCCCTGCTGGAGTTATACGCAGCTCCAGAAACTCTCCCAGTGATCCCAGCCTCGCCAGAGTCATCCACCTCAAAACTGAGCCTGAGGACGGAGAGAGAGAGCACGAGAGACATACAGGTGAAGAACAGGAGCAGAGCTCAGCGCAGATCAAGCCAAGCCACCCCGAACACTGTCTGGAAAACATGACGGAAACCGATGTCTGAAAAAGAGAACGAAAGGAGGAAAGAAGGGAGGAAGAAAGGGCTGAATCTCACAAAACTGTTCAGGTCACATTTTAATAAATAATAATAATAAAGTTATTGGTTTTAAATTAAATGTTTCAAATATTGCAAAATATTTTGCTTAAAGGAAATACAGCTTTACATTTGTTTGCATTGTGACAGTTTTTTAAAATATTCTTAGTTAAATCGATAATTATACGTTAACTTGAAAACAAAATGCTATGATTTGTTACAATACTGGACTTACTGTAATACAGTAAACAAATACAACATTTCTTTTTAAGCATTAATTAATCATGGGGCAAAAATGCCACACATAATATATTTATTTTGCATTATGTTAAAAAGACTGTAATTTTACTGTAATACAGGAAAACATTAACTTTTATATTTAAACAATAAAAACAGATGTTTAAAAGCATTCAGATTAATTTTCTGTAATGCAGTACAATATGCAACATTTTGTTTATTGAAGCATTAATCAAAGTCAATTTAATTAGAACAAAATCTTTTAAAAAATTTACAACAAATGCTACAAATAATATAACATTTTGCATTACATAATTAAAAAAAAACATTTTGTATGAAAAATGACTGTAATTTACTGTAAAGCAGTAAAATGACTATATTTATTTTAGCATTAAAGACATTAAGTCTGGGTTTCATATTACTTGAAAAAACTTTGATCCATTAAAATGATTAATAATTTAGTCAAGAATTACCGTAAAAATCACAAAATCTTCTTTATATATATATATATATATATACACACTACTTCATAAATTCAAGTCAGATGTTTAGAACAAATATTGGCACTGTGGAAACATAATAAAAATAAGATTTGGGGGCAGGGTATGTGTGATTGTCGTCACAATGCAAAACTAATGTAAGATCCTACCAAAGAATCTCCATTTACTTCAAGAAAATGTGAGCTGGACATTTATTGAGGTTCAGCAGAAGAAAGCGAGGCAGTGAGTGGTAAGAAAGGATGAAAGTGAAGTGAAATACTGAAAGGAAAGTGAAAGTGGGCAGGTATGAGAGCCAACATGTGCTTGTCTGTCTTGCGTCCGTCCTCAGCCCTGTTAGTGTGACACTGTCCGTGACCTCTGACCTCTGTCTCTGCTGTGATCTCCCCTCTCGGTGCTTGTTGTTGTTGTGTGTGAAGCTAAATAAAGGAATGCGATGACCACAGAGCTTCATTTACCCCCCACATTACACCAACAGTAGCGCAGCAGCTGCTTTCATGTGACCGGAGGAAATGATGCTAGCGAGCTTTTCTGCTGCTGTTTAAACGTCTGTCGGAAATGATGCTAAACGATGTCCTTCTCGTGAAACTCTTGCTGTTTTTTGTCTTGTTTCTGGTGGTCGACCGGTGACCAATGTCAGTGTAATACAACAGTGCCGTACCTGCGACTGCTGAAAACACTTGTTGCAATGAAAACTATACGGTCGCTGATTTCGTTTCCTGATCTCAGACAAAAACTCATATTAACGTGGAGACGGGATTTATCACTAAAAGGCAATGACTGCTATGTCATTCAGAGGCCGGATTCAGCAAAATCTTAAGAAACAAGTCAAGAAATTCCTTAAGACGAACTCTAGAAGTTTGTAAAAATGTTCCTAAGTGCAATTCTTGAAAAGTTCTCCGATATATGTACGAGAACTCAAATAAATCAGTTTGAGGTCTCATTCAGTTTGTTCTGAAGCTGCTGAAAATGCTGTAATTATAAAATAAAGAAAATTAAACATTTACTTCATGTTTAATCATAACCAATCATTGTTTATCAATTATTGGTGTTATTTTTGTAGCACTAAAATATTATTATTATTTTTATCAATATTTTGTTATTTTTGTATTTTGTTGGTATTTTAATTAGTCAAAGTTTTAGGGTTTATTTTTAAATGTCTTTTAATAACCTTTATTAAGTTTCAGTTTACCAGCGGTCTTGCCTTGGAAATTTGATCAAATTGTTTTTTTTATATATATATTTTATTTTATGTCAGGTAAAGTTTACTTCATTTCAAGTACAGTGTTTGTATGTCTTTCTTTCTTTTTATTCTTATTCTCTTTGTGTGTTTGTTTGGGTATTTTATTTTTCAGGTTTAGTTATTTAACCTCTGATCCCTAGCAATAGTAGTGAGATTTGGTTTGTTTTTTATTAATTAAAGGAACCCAGTAAATGAATTGCATTACATTTTTAAAATTAAGACAAGTTGTAGGTTCTCTTAACTTTATGAAGTTATTTCTTTATGAAGTTATTTTTAAGAGCATTCTTTTGTTTGTTTTGTCTTGAGAAAAAAAGAAAATAACTTTCTAAAGAAATGTTTTTGGGAGCACAAAATATTCATAAATTAATTTTTAAGTTTAAAAATAAGTAGAAAACAGCAATTACAGAGAGTTTTTTTCTTAAGACGGTTTCATGAATCCGGCCTTGGTTTTACGGTGCTTGTTTACATGATGAGGTCTGTGTTTGTACTGTGTCGAGTCTGGACAGTCAGTGATTCACATGATTCAAAAATGTTGGATTCACATGATTCAGTCAATGTTTGATTCACATGATTCATATGATTCAGGCAATGTTTGATTCACATGATTCAGGCAATGTTTGATTCACATGATTCAGCCAATGTTTGATTCACATGATTCATATGATTCAGGCAATGTTTGATTCACATGATTCATATGATTCAGGCAATGTTTGATTCACATGATTCAGTCAATGTTTGATTCACATGATGCAGTAATTCAGTCAATGTTAAATCTACACGAATCAGTGAATCAGTCAATGTGAGATTCACAATTCAGATGAGTCAGTGTTGTTGTTTAGATGTGTTTTATGTCTCATTATTTAGTGAACAGAATCAGTATTGCTGTGAATTGCCAACGGCGTCAATGGCGAAACTTTTTCTCCATGTGATGTTCGTACAAAACCACTGATGTTTCATGTTTCTGACATCTAAAGTTCAAGATTTTCACAGTTCACGACGACGCCAGCACAGAGATGTATAAAGTTTTGTGAATTTGCAATTTCATTTTGTGATCATACACTGTGTTGAAGGCCTGTGAGACGTACAGATGCACAGATGAACGAATCTCCGTCACTAATCACACTAATGAAACGGATGATTGACGGATTCTTAATCATGTGGCCATAAAAGTACAACAAGAGCCTGTTTTTACTTCACTGCTCTGTAAATAATGTTTATTATCCACTGTTACGCTAGATTGAAACAATAACTGCATGAAAAACCTTGGGTCGAAGGTCATGTTTACGTTGACATTATAGTTTTAAAATAAAAGTTGTTTGTAAAAGTTCTCTAAACCTCCTCAGACTCGTCTCATTATTGAAGGTAATTCTAAGCGAACATGACCGAGATCTCTCCGCTTTGACCTGGCTGTCTTTACCTCACATTTTTCCCACAGCTCCTCTGGTCTCAGGCTGATTCTGTTAACCTCTTGTGCTCGGCCAGAGCTGTGGGATCAGGTTAACCCTTTGAAGTGTGCTTCAGAGAAGCTGTGATCTTCTGGCTGCTATCAAGGGAATGTGTCTGACGCAGATATACGACCGTCACATCACAGAGTCTGCATTTCTAGAGGTTCAATACGAGTTAAGCTCTACTGACAGCATTTATGGCATAATACCTTGCTTACAGAAATTAACACTTTTATTCAGTGAGGATGCATTAAAATGATTACAAGTGGCAGTAAAAACATTTATAATATACGTCACTAAAGATCTATATGTGACCCTGAGCACAAAACTTAAATCAATGCAGTATATTTGTAGCAATGGCCAAAATTAGCTATTTGTCTTTTTTTTTTTACCAAAAATCATTCGGTGAATAAAGATCATGTTCTGTTAAGTTATTTTGCAGACTCAGATTCCAGATTTTCTAATGGTTGTATCTCGACCAAATATTGTCTGATCCTAACTATACATCAAGTGAAAGATTTTTTATTAATTTTTCAGATGATGTATTAATCTCAATTTCGTGTCACTTATGACTGGCATTGTGCTCCAGGGCCACAAGTTAATGTGGTTCTTGGAAAATAAAATGTATCAGTTTTCAAAATGTGAAGCAGCACAACTGTTTTCTACATTGATATTAATCCGAAATGTTCCTTGAGCAGTAAATCAGTATAAGAAGTGATTTCTGAAGGATCGTGTGACACTGAAGACTGTAATGATGCTGAAAATACAGCTACAAATCACAGAAATAATTTACATTTTAACGTATATTAACTTGAATATGTTACATGGTTCAAAATATTTAACACTTTTATTGTATTGTTGATCAAATAAATGCAGCCCACAGTTTGTTTTCAAACCTTCTGCATTTATAATTGCTTAGTAACCATGTCTGTGCAAAATTAGTTAACCCTGTAAGCCAGAAAACTGATTCATTCAAAATCTAGAATTCTGTGGTACTCCCACCTCAAACTATACTTTGTGAATAACATATTTTGCATGTGCTTTCCAAAAAATAGGGCTTCACGGGTGCGCGGTCCTCCTCTAAAAAAAGCAAATACTACTTCAGTCTTTTTACTTAAAAAAAAACGATTGATTATGCGGTTGCTAGAACTTAGCTTGCATTGAACAAAGCAAAACAGAGTTTATTAGAATATACCATCTACAACCTTGCTGGTTTAACACTGCATACATCCTTTATCATGTAAAACTTACTGTACTTCCCAAGCAGTTACACAAGCAGCTGTAAAGTGACTCCTTCCTTTGGTTTGCCTTCAGACCCGTTCGACTCAAAAAGCGTCCCATTTTCTGCCATGAGGCTCTTCTACACTTATTTTCTGTTAAACGCTGTGGTCAGACCTCAATTTGACATGGGCGCTCTATTTTCAGAGAGGGGCCGATTGGTTCTCCACAAATAAGGGCAAACATCATATATAGATTTGTATATAGATTAGGAAATGCCTTAAAATAGAGGAATTATTCCACCCACCCCCAATTAGACAGCCCTCCACCTTCCTGCAGAGGTATGCCATTCATCTTGAGGCTCAGCAGGGTTTCCCAGCGGCAGAAAACAGTCCCACCTGCATCCGCAGCCAGCTGTGAAAGCAAACTCCAGCGCCGCAGATTAAATGCTACATGGGCTACTTCGGTTTAATGCTATTCTGGCGGTTGCAGGTAACATGTTAGGCCTTGCATAACCCATTTAGGTTCACTGCGGTGCCAAATCTGAGTCGCAGAAGCAGCAGTGAAACTTGAGCTTTTACGGTAAAGGTTTCAACCTTTTGGGAAACCTTCGGTGGAAACCCTCCTGTTCAACAACTATTTTGGGAGACAAACTGGTTTCCATGCCATTTCCTTTATGTCTATTTGGAGTTCATTTTTTATGTAAAAAATTAGTTGCACAAACAAAGGCTTTTTTTGTTGGTCATGGCTACTTGTAATGATACATACAAGTATAAATATCTATAGTTAATAGAAGTTAATTGATGAATTAAATCTATTTATGACATTATTTTACAGCATTTTTACACGAGTGTCTAAAACTTTGAACAGTTCTGTAGCTTTCCAGGTTGGTTGGTTTTCTTCATCTTGGAGACGCTGTCTCAGTTCTTCTGGATTGAGTCTGTCTCAGTTTGTTCTGTTTCTTCGTGTGACTCCAGACAGACTGATGACGATCAGATCAGATCTTTGTGTGGAGCGCTGGCTGCTGTCAGACAATAATCTCACTGCTTTATTACAATCAATGACTAAAATAATGTTTGGAAACGTAAACTGATATTTCCAACTGACAATATTAATGTTACTGTCTTCAGTCAAATTGTGCAATGTAAAAATATGTAAGTCATTGATTGAATGCTTGTTTCATCCCATCATTACATGCTGCTTCTACTCTCTTTCACTTTTCAAAACCACTTGCACTAATAGTTATGTTATTGTATTTTATTATATTTTTATAATATTATTATTATTACTGTTATTATTATTTACTGTATTTATTGTATATATTTTTTTATTTTCTTGTTCATGCTGCATGTCTGTGACAAAAGAATTTCCCTCTGGATAAATAAAGTTCCTCTTATCTCATCTACTGCAAAAGATAGAAATAACCCACTTAAAACCATTATTGCTGAAAATATTAGTGGACTTTTGCACAGTACTGTATATACATGTACATATATATATTAAATAGTGTGCTGAATTCATCACAAATCATTTATTTTTATATCCAGAGGCCCAAAAGTATGCACAATATTTACCATGTGCAAAAGTGACATTTTATAAATGCATAAACAACAGCTGAAGAGCTTTCAGTGTTTGGTTTCTAAACATCACTTGAGCTTTTGGTTTTCAGCAGTCAATAATTCACCTCACGTCACGATAAACACAAGCCATGTTTTTTGTATTTAATGTTGTCTGGGTCACGGAAAAAAAAAATGGTGTAGAAGAAATTGCTAAATGTCTGAAACAATTACAAAGAAATGGCAAGCAACACATTGAATTAAACCCCAACTATTGAAGTAGAAAAACTAAAATAGGATAGTCTGGAAAAACTTAGTAATCTCCTTTTTTGGTTTAGAACATCAACAATGTAAATTTCAAAGTATTTCAAGTAAAATGTACTGGATCAAAAAAAATCACATGCATGGACTGGACTGACACACTGCCAATATTTTTTTTTATTTCCGGAGCATTTTGAGCTGTTTTAACCCCTCGTGATGTGTGTGGTCGAGGTTACCAAAGAGAAGCTTCCTGTCATTTAGTTTAATGATGTTGCACGGATCGACTCTGGCGGAGAAACAAAAACAATGTCACTCATCACCGAGAGACTCCAGAGTCTGAGTTTATTTGAAAAGATTAATATAGAAAGAAAACTGAAAAAAATGACACTCTTCAGTAGCTGCATCTGATCCAGATAAATAATGTAGCTATATCACCTGAGGATTTATCATTACACAAAGTGCTGAAACAAAAGAAGCAAACTGATAAAGCAACTGATAAAGCAGAATATATCTGAACAGGGAGGCACATGAACCATTAACACACAGGTTTATGGAGACCGTGCCCTTCCACCAGCAGGCAAATAATCTTGATAAACTGCCGGTGTTGGGTTTATGTGTATCTCGCAATTATCCCGGTTAGTCTTCAAAATGCAGCGGAGCTGATCATTAAACAAACAAAACATTCATCCCTGTTACTGCATTGACACTGAGGTCCCACGAGAAGTTTATTATTCCCTTATTTTACTGAAGACGGCAGGGAGAGAAGAAAAAACACAAAGCAGAGCACATTCTTGCAGCATGAGCTGTGCTGCAGAGAAACCCTGGTGTGAAAGGTAATAAATTTGTGTTGTGCATAAAATATGTGACATCAACACGTTCGGAAAGCTCAAAGACTCACCTTGAGGAGCGGCGAGACGCTGCTTTAAGAATTACACTGCCATAAAAGAGTGTAAAATGCATAAAACAGTTTGGTTTAATGCTTTGAAATGGGGCTCCCATGACGTCATGTACAGAATTATGTGCCCCTGAAGATTCACTACGCACAAAAGAAATCCTGCATCGCAGGCCGCAGGGAGATATATTTAACACCACCGCTGATTCACTGAATGTTTAAAACCTTTTCAAACTCTTTTATAACAAAAAACGAGTGGCTCACATGTTTGCTCTGTCTTTAAAAAGTAAAAACTATTTTGTAAGTGATATTTTAATTGTAAAAACTGTGAAAATGCTTTGGTAAAAACCTGTTAGATAGTTAACGGTAATTTGCTGTAAAATTTGCAGAGAAAAAAAGGTAAACAGACAAAAGCTATTTTTTCTGTAAGTTACATGAAATGTTGTTTTAAGAGTTCACGCTTTCCTCGTAATTTAAGAAAGCAAATTTTTGGTGTGCTGTCTGGGGAGCGAGCCGGGAGAACGGCGAACTCTGAACCCTAATGGATAGAACCATAGCGTGGGCAAAAGTTCGGCTCGTTCACCGTCTGCCCCCCTGGGAAAGGCATGAATTAATGGAAAACGGCGGAGAAGGGGAGGAGGAGGGATGCAGAAAAAGTGAGATACGGGGAAATGAAAGCTGGGAGAATTTGTAGTGAAGGGGAAATGATTTGATTGGGTGCGAATAAACGAGGGATGATTAGGAAACGGGCTGCCAGCCGTGTATGATTACTCGTTTCACGATCCTCTCGAAACAATATTACTTGAAAAACATCTACTTAAATGAATGTTTGTTACATATTTATTTGAGTTTAATGAGTGTCATCATGATGGATTTTGGTGTTGAGTTCAGTCAATAACACTGAGCTCCTTCTATATGTTCATATTTAAAAGCTACTTGTGATGGGCTTTGGTTCATCATGTGACTTTTGTCATCACCACCTGTATTTTGTGTATTTCAAAGCTACAAAGCAGATTTTAGTGCTTGAATAGGTTGATATATAACATTATATCAGTATTTAACTGCAAAAAATGTAAAACCTAAAATGCTGTTACTGCATGTTTTATAGCTGCCGTTTAACCCTCTTAAATTTTACAGATTTTTTATTACAGTGTAATTATACGTGCAAATAATAAACTACAAAAATGCAACTTACTTTAAGATTCATTTATTAAATCTTAAATTTTTATTCTTCTTAAATTTTTTTTATCTTATAGGATAGATCAGAACTGACAGGAAGTGAAGCAGTAGAGAGATGGGGGGGATAGGATTGGAAAAGGTCTGCTAGCCGAGACTCGAACACGCGACACCTGAAGCGCAATGGTGCTGAATGTCGGCGTACTGCCCACAAGACTATCAGGGCCAACGTGAACAATTTAAATCCAATCCAAATGTCATAACTACTCCTTCCAGTGAAAACGTCAGGAAAAAGATTTGATAATACATCACAAGTGTATACATTTATCAGTCATATTTAACTTTAGGACAAAAATGCACCATTAAAATAGATTTGTGTGTTGTTTCCAATATTCCAATATTGCATATTTGTTCCTATAAAATAGCTCATGAATAACAGACCAACATTTTTGAATTTTTATTTATTTATTTGATTTGCTGTTGGTTTTGTCTTGTTAGGAATGTGACACACTATTGGAGTACATTTACGCAATAAAATTATTGAAGAAATAATATATATATATACACACACACACACACACACACACACACACATTATAATCTTTTTTGCAAGATATAATCTTTTGTCCTCAATTTTTTCCTAAATTTTTATCTCAAAATTCCTGTCCTAATAGCAATTCATACAAATTTTACGAGTTGGCTTATTTGTACAAATTCGTATGACCTCACTGGTACAAATTCTTACGATTCTTACTAAATTGTTTATGAGTTGCGCAATTCATATGAATTGTACAAATGACCTACACCTAATGACTGAGATCATATGAATTCATAAGAATTAGCCACCTCATAAAATATGCACAAATTGGTCGTGAGATACTGTTGCCAAATTCTGAATTTTCATCTGAAGTCTAATGTAAGCGAAACCAGCCGCAACTTTTGTTAGTGAAAAATGGTGGCAACTTTACGTTATCCACCTGTCCGCAGGAATACTGCACAGAGTCGACTCATGAATGCTGGAGAGATGTGCATGTGGAATCGGGTTTATTATTCTTCTGTCAGCGTTCCTGCGTGCACAGGCGTTGGGCTATGAAGCGGTAATGTTTCGTGGCTGTTATTCTTTCCGTACATTATTACCACACGGGTGGCGTGGGATAGCACTGGCAGCAGGCTAAAGGGAAAGACTCGATGCGGAGAGTATAAAACAGACCACCCTGATCTCAAACACAGGCCCAGTGAAGCCTTTCTGTTAAACTCTGAACATGCCAAGCGACGCACTTGTCTGGTGCCGTCCGATTGTTCATGGCGTCCAAAACGGCTGGGAGCAAAAGTCTACTATAATACGTGGCTTTGTTCGGTTAAGCAGCAGTTGCGGCTTCAGCATGGACGGAGAAAATTGAGTTTTACAAGATAAATGACGCAATGAGCCATGCACTCGGGCAACACCACCGCAAATGTTTGCTCCCCGTTCCTTTTTTTCAGTGACTGACAGAACTGAAAATACTCGTAATGAAGCCTAACAGGTTCATTCTTTAAAAAGTCAGCATGGGTTTTTATCAAAGTAGATTTTAAAGGCTACAATAATACTGCTGCAGCCGCTGAAGGCGAGTTATCAAAACATTCTGCTGTTTATGAATGAATCAGGAAAAAACTTAGGATTGCTCGGGTGCAGCTGTCAAAAGTTTAGTAATGATGGTGGGAATCCGCAAAGGACATTTAATTTCGTATTTTGAGCGGAAGCAGGTGCAACTGACTCTAATAATTAAGATTCCGCTTTTTCATCATAACACAATCATAACACCTAAATCAATACAAAGTGAGGCACAAAAAATATTTTGGCTCTGTAATCTAACAAAATTGAAAAGTACACTTAGGATTGATTTGGCAAAATTGGACGTTGTTTAGCAAAATGGAGCAAAGTGGTTGGAGGCATTTGTGATGTCAGCAAATTGGGTGAGTTGTTTCAGAGAGGGAGCATGTTATTGAATCCTGATCATAAAGATGATCATCCACATTTAGTGCATTGATGAATCATTCACCATAAGACCAGAAACATGTTTTTAGAAAGTAAATGGTTCATTAAGTCAAATCATAATGTAAAAACACTATACACTCTTAACATAAAGTCTTTGAATATCTTTGATATCAGGTGCAATTTGTTGCACATTAAACGATAAGACTTTTCTTTTATTAATGCACATTAGATTAGAAATGTTCCTTCCAATTTATCTGACAACCCTAATATATATCTTCTGTTGCATTGTATTACATTTTACTCAACTCTAGACAACTATGGAACTATGCATTGCATTTAATTACATCCAAAATAAAAGTTTGTTTACAAAATATGTGTAAGTGTACTGTGCATATTTATGCTTTTTATATAAATCCTGCATGTACAGTGGGTACGGAAAGTATTCCGACTCCCTTAAATGTTTCATTCTTTGTTATATTGCAGCCATTTGCTAAAATAATTTAAGTTCATTTGTTTCCTCATTAATGTACACACAGCACCCCATATTGACAGAAAAACACAGAATTGTTGAAATTTTTGCAGATTTATTAAAA
>JAUMHR010000076.1:18127158-18140774 GCA_032361145.1 Enteromius fasciolatus
GTGTGTGTGTGTGTGTGTGTGTGTGTTGGCGTGATGTCAGCGGCTGGCAGGACTCAAAGGTCTCCCGCTGTGTGTTGTGCTTTGACTGACGAAGGAGCTGCGCATCTCAGAAACATCTGCACAAATCCCCCATCTCTCTAAACCTCTCTGAGAAAGCATGAACTGCACTCCACATTCCTCACGCGACAACACTGAACGAGAACAAATGCCAGGACACAGCTGTGTCTGTGTGACAGGATGAAAGTTTTCATTTTGATTTTTTGTTTACAATAATGTGCACAGATGAATTACCTGCAGCAAGGTCACAAAGGTCATTTTTGATTTCATGCTGGCTTTCATAAACCAGCCTATAACACATATCTCTATAATCTAATTATCATTATTTCCCTATAATGTAATGCATATTAATACTATTTTAAACAATAATAAAAATAATTACATACAATAAGAAGAAGAATATATAACAATAATAAATTGTCAACAAATAACATTTTTTTAGATATTATACATTGACATCACAGCACTGTTTTTATGATATACCGCCTGTCCTGTTTCCTCATCTGTAAGTCATTTTTAAGCTACATGATTAAATGTACAGATGCAGATTCAATGCATTTTCACTGTGATATTGATATGAAATTCCACGTTTCTTCACACAGCTGTTTCTCCTACACTTCTGAACCTCAAATTAAGTTTTAAGTCACTATGAATTTACATCCACATTCATGCATTTAGCAGATGCTTTTATCCGAAGTGACTTAAATTGCATTTACATGTGAGCAGCTCTTGCTCTCCGTGGGAACCGGACCCATGACCTTGGTGTTTGAGCTACAGGAGAGCTGTCAATCAAATGCAGAAATACTAATGCAAATGAATGTTAATGTGTGAACGGCAAATGTATGCATTTAGCAAACAAACTAACTGAATTCACACGGTACCATATTCTTGTTCTAGCGTCTTTGAAACACATGAGAGACGTTTTAGTTGGAATTTGGAAATCAGATTAGTGATGATTCTTCATCCCTGACTTCCTGTATACAGTTCTTTTATTTCTCTTCCTCCTCAATAAGCTGTCTATCCTCATCCGTCTCTGTGTGACAGCCGTCTTTCTGCCCTCACATGCACCCACACCTCTTTCCTGTTTGCTCAGGTGGACAATACTGTGGTTTTGGAGTGAACCAGTAGTGACCCTCTACTTCAGCACACACACACACACACACACACACACATTACTCAACCGACAGCATCACTCTGAGGTTCATGCAAAGTCAACAGATCGACTCTAAAACTGATTGATTCTGATGTGTTTACTTCCAAACTAAGCTCAGTGTTTGAGCGGGGCCTTCAGTTTTAGTCCTTATTTCTTAGCACTGTGAATATCATCTTTATGCAGCGCTGGGTAAATAACTTAATATAACATATATATTCCCATTACAACAAGAGTTTGGGGGTAAACTCTAATATGTAATCAGGTAATCCATAAAATAGTAACAGTAATATAAGTATTTTTAAATGCACTATAATCTAATTAGAAGTACTTCATTTGTGGAATCTGATTATGTAATCAGTTACTACCCATAGTTAGTATAACTAGTATGGCAAACCATTCATTTAGATAAATTGCATCAAAAGTAAACGTTTTTGTTTACATATTTGTGTGTACTGTAAATATTCATTATGAATATATAAATGTATATTTAAAAACAATATATTGTTTGAACATTTAAGATATAAATTATATGAATATAATTGTATGCTTACACATTTCAATATATGATGTATGTGTTTATATATACATAATAAATATACAAAACACAAACGCACATATATATTATGTAAACTAAAACTTTAATGAAATATTTTCAGCTAGATATTCTAATGCATGACATGCAGTGTGTTCAGAAATCAGCTCCCATCATGGGCTTGATTCTGACACCGGTGTGTGTGTGTCTGGAAGGGGAGCTGAACACCTGCAGGGTCTCCTGCCATCATTACCCAGACTCCCCCTCTCACGCTGTGACACGGCAGACCCTTACAGCACATCCAGCCTGGAACAGGATATGACATCGGACAGAGAGCTGGATTCACCACACATGGAAGCCATCAGAACTCATAGCTCTCTCTCTCTCTCTCTCTCTAGCATAAGACTTTCAGGAAGCAACACATAAAGTAGATGCATTAGGCTACAAAGTCGAAGATACTTTATGTTTTGCACAGAGCTTTTGGAGAACTACAGAAATATCTAAAAAAATCTTCTTGCAAAATATTTACAAAAAGGGTTTCTTGAATGATGGTTATACCACCTTGACACTCAAGGACTCAAATAATTCCCCAAATTAATTATAATTTAGAACAATGGTGCTCTATTTTATTTATTATTAAATGGTATTAACATAATATTATGTCAAACTAGCTGAAGTGGTATTTTATTTAAAATTGTAACTTCTTTAAAACAAGATCAATTATTAGTCCAAAGTTTTTATGGTAACAACACACTGACATTTTGGCAATCGTCCCCGCAAATGTTTGCTCGAAATGAAATTTAACGTTCAATATATAAGAATTCTTTTTTTTTCTCTGAAATATATACATGCATGTGTTTATATATACATAATAAATATACAAAGTACACACGTCTTATGTGTGTGAGGTGTGTGTGTGTGTGTGTACAGTATATATATAAAAAACTTGATGTACTAAGATAACTAAAATTAAATTAAATAACAACAGTGTACATGCACATAAATGAACTTTCTGAACCAGTCCCATCATTCCCGAAGTCAATGTTTTTCTGAAAGGACTTTTGGTTGAATGCCTGAAATATGGTCTGTGATGAACACGCTCAAGATATTTTTACCTTTTAATCTACAACATAAAATGCAGCAGTAATAAGGAGTAATACCGTTTTGAAAAAGGTGGTTGCTAACAAGTGTCTAAATGATATGACAGAGGTTGTCAGTCACTCCATAGTTACTTTCACAGCCTCACTGGGCGTACTCCTCTAACTCAAACTTTTTAAAGACTGAAAGAGTAAGAGGATTGGTTCTGGCTGAAGCTAAAGTCACGCATCTGCAAACTTTTGCTTCTGTTTGTAATACGGCTTCAAAAAAATGTTTTTTTTTAACAAAACATGTAAGAATCCAAACCGTGTTTTTTCGTCAAAAATACTAGTGTAAGGTGCGGGTTTTCCCAGTATCTGGTGTAAGTTGAGTTTTTTTTCTTCTTTTCCATCCCTCTCAATTGCGATACGACTTTGTTAGCATAGCATAAGGTTTGTTTTCCTCTCATATTCAAAGCCATTAATCAAACATGGCAGTGATTCTCCTTGGAGCTTTGGGTTTGGGCAGTGTTCGATTCTTTGAGCGGTAATCGCTGTACGTCACAGTATTCTGCTCTTGGAATTAAAGAAAGAGAGCATGCTAAAGCATTGCGTGTGTAGCGCAACCTGTCATGGCATGAGACGTTATCGCTAGCGTCGTGTTTACCTTAGCGGTTTCCTCTCTGCTGCCTGAACGGGGAGCCAATTAAACACAGCGGTTGGGTTTGATTGTGTCACGATTCATTAAGCAGAATTAGCGTCTGTGGAGGTTAGCGAGCTGACTCTTTTGTCGTTGTTTATTTTGTTCTGTCTCCTTCACTGGTTCCTTCATTACGCGTCATTCAGCTGAATCACTGCGATGGACAGACATTTGAGCAAGTATGAACTTAGCGTAAATATATGATACATCAACGCAATGCATAAAATATAAACACACATCTGCATGCAAGTTGTGAGCAAATACTCTATTTAAACTTGTGTATGCTTGTAAAAACTTAAATAACTCATTTAAAATATATTTAACTGCGTTTCACTGTTTATGACATATTTATAATAATATTTAAAATATATATTTTTATATTATTTATCCAGCCCCAGATAAGTGGAAGATGGAATGGAATATTTAAAATCTATTTTGTCCGTAATAATAGGTATTTTTGCTGTGTATGGGTAAACTGTAAATGTAACAATATTTTGCTGTAAAATTACATTAAATGTCACATTAGATTTATTACAGTTTGTCACCGTACTGAGTGTTGATAGTGGCTCTTACTGTTCAAATTAGGATTATTTCTGTTGGCCACTAGTTTTTAAGCACCAGTTGCATTTTCTGAAGAAACGTCATCCTTTATAATTAAACGTGGCATTTTGAAGGTTGTTGGTGCTACACAGATGTTTAACAACATTTTAAGCAGCAAAACACAGTCGTATTTGTCTTTAAATGAACTTTGTTGTGTTAGTCCAGCCTTGGATGACACTTCAGACGCCGTACAGTGGAAACATCAACACCTTCACTGAAGAACATTATGTAAATAAACACCTCTGAAAGAGAAAAACAGTATTTCATCCTATTTCAATATGAAAATTAATCTAACGTGGCACTTTTGAGCTGCACTGAAGTTCAGAGCGTGGCTGCTTTTTCTCTTTCTCTGCAGGTATGTGTGTGTGTGAATGTGTTCAGCGTGTATAGTTACATGCGTGTGTGTGTGTGTGTGTATTAGTGTGTGTCCGGAGCAGAGCGCCCGCGGGTCACTCCAGAGATGAAACAGATAAGGTAATTGGCTCTAATGAAATCCAGACCCTCTCCAAACCTGTTCGGTTTCTCTCTCTCTCTCTGCTTTCATTCAAATCCATTTATTCATTCCTTCCTTTTCTCCCTTTCCAGTCTCTTTCTCTGTCTTTCACGCTCATGTACGTCTGTTTGAAGTTTGTTCAACTCTTCAGCGAGTTTTCAAACGAAACTTCAGCCTGCTGGGCCCGTTGCCATGCAGACTCTAATTATCGCCCATTTGCTGTCGTGGAGTTTACGGCACAGGAAACAGTCATTATGCATTCGATCCATATTCTTTTTTTAATGTGGAGGGAAGGTTGAAAGGTCGCCAAAAGGAGGTGCAGAAAAATGTCTGAAACTCAGAAGCCGGGATGGGAACCTCGCGGAATATAATGATTAATGATAGGTGATGTGTGCCGTGTTTTTCTAAGTTAAAATACCTCACTATCTCAGCTTAATATGCAGAGATAAAAGTTAGACATATAGGTTGAAACACTGTGCTGTTTTTTTTAATGCTCAGTTTGAGTAGCAACAGCGGTTCAACCAATGGTGTGAGTTTGGAGGCGGGACTATTTGTTTAAACTTACCAATAAAAGATCTTTAGGAAAACTTTTCAAAAACAATTATTTTTGCTTTTGCATTTTGTGGCAGTTATGCTGCAGAGATAACGTACTTCCCCTTATTACATTTTCTGCAGCTGATTTGTAATTAAATTAGTCTTTTTGGAATGATTAACTTAAAAGTACCAGTTCATAAGAGCGACACGAACTATAAAAAAAAAAAAAAAAATCACTGAAATTTATTTATGCCAGTATGAGCCAGGAATTTACCATAAAAATTAAAGGTACATTATTTTTTAGGCTTTACAGATTGAATTTAAATTTACAGTACAAAAAAAACATATATATATATATATATATATATATATATTTTTTTTTTAAATAAAATATAAAACATTAAAATACTTATTGAAGTATTAATTTCTTCTCTGTATTCTATCTATTTATTTTCTTTCTTTATTATACAATTAATAAAAAGAATTAAAAGACATCTAACACTAGCTGGCTCTATTCTATCTAGCTTGCTTGCTTGTTTTTTATTTATTATATAATTAAAAAAAAAAACTTGCTATGTGTGTTGTGTTAGGCTAAATGAAACTTGGCGTAAGTCGCTGCTAAATTAAATTAAATACAATATATACATCATAAATAATTATAAATACATCACAAGTTTTTAATAAAATAACGCAATAAACATTAATTTACGCCATTCTTCAAAACATCTTATTTTGTGTTCAACAGAAGAAATGTTTGGAAAAATATTATTGTTTTTGATCATTATTATTAAAGCGTCATTTTTTGGTGAACTATTGCTTTAACGCAACTGAAAGCTTAGTTTTGCATGTTACCACTCAAAAGGAATTCATACGTCAGCGTTGGCAGGGCAGTAGAGAAAAGAAGGCTGAGAAGAAAAAAAATCAAGGAAACATTTTATTTATTTTTTTCATTAATTATAGTTTGGACTTTCAGTTAAATTTGTCAAAACAGGACGTAATTACAGGTTTTAATGAAGACAAGGTCAGCAAGATTTGAAGCTCGCTGCCGTAATGCCAAGAGGTTGCTACTGTGTTGATTGGTCATTTGACTGGTTGCTAGGAGGTTATTTAATCACTGCAGCGCAAATGGCTTTGAATGAGTTACACAAACATGGTTTAATTCTCCGGAATAAAGCTTGAAATCTTAAACCTAAGTATGAGCAATAGTAAGAGTGATGCTTGACTGAGTAAACACCACTAAAAACTAATTTAACACGCAAACAGATCCCTGGGAAGAGGGAGGAACGGAGACCTAATGAGGAAGGATTTACAACGCCCCGCTGAGACATAAAAACCCAGTTTGGGCTTTTAAAAGCCCTTATCTGTCCACAACTTTTAACTTGAGCTTCACACTTCCGTATGGTCCCCCGTGGAGGGGCTGAGGGTGCGAGAGGCTCTTTTACCCCTGCAGGGGGCATGAAATGCAGGGGTGATGAAGTGCTGGAGCTGCCCTTGTTGTTGGTTAAGACTGCATGGGGCGATGGACCATCTGTTTCAGGTTTCTGTCTTTACTTTTCTCATTCTCTCTGGAGTAAACGGTGCATGCAGAGCAGCGGGAGATACCTGCTCCTGACCTCCACAATCCAGCACCTCAACCTTGAGCTTTGGGTTGGATTTTTTTTAATTCTCCCGTAGCTCACTAAAAACAAATTACTCTCTACTGCTGAACACAAAAGAGTTTTGCTTTGGGTTTTTTTGCTCAATATTTTTCAAAATATCTTCTTTTGTGTTTTTGAGAGAGAACGAAAGATCAGATTCAATCTGATTTGTGAAGAAACTGGTCACGGCTGCATTTCCCGAAAGCTTCGTAAGCCTCAGTAGATAGAGATATTATCAATTAAGACTTATTAAGTGTTTAACATTTTACTATATATGGTGAAAACCTGTTTCATCTCATGTTTTTTTACAATAAAACAATTTCTGGAAGTGAAAAGAACAAGTCATATAATTTACAGTTTTATAAAATGTAATAAATAAAAAACATAAATTGACATTCCTTGTGCAAGAGCGCACATTTGATAGTAAATCGCTGACATCATGTTTCTTAGTTTCTTCTCTGTTCTGTACATTAGGGTTTTGTTACGTTTTATAATGTTACACTGTAAACTCTACAGCTTTCTTGTAGAGTCCAGAGTAACTGTTTTTACATGATCATGATGATTTTGGGAAACACAGCCCAAACAGTTTTGAGAACTGATTCGATGAATCAAAACAATACATAGTTTATGAATTAGACGCCGTCTCAGAGGACAATGTTAGTGAAACTGAACTTTCATTTCAGAAGAGCAACCAAACAAACCGATTCAGACCAGAGTTTGAATCTTTATGAATCTGGATGTGAGAGATCTGCTTTTAACTGACCCATAAACGAGAGTTCATAAAAGTCGAATACCCAACCTGATCTCACGGCAATTCGTACGTATTTTACGAGATGCCAATTCGTATGAATTTGTACGAATTACCTAAACATAACCACGCCCCTAAACCTACCCATCACATGGTTTTAGACAAATCGTACGAGTGAGGTCGTACGAATTAATACGAATTGGCACAAATTTGGCACCTCGTACGAATATGGAATACACTTCTCAGGAATGTTTTTAAAAACCGACCATGAGCAGCACCAGCGAGAGAACCTGCATTAAAACTACAACGAACAGCTAATAACTCCGCTTTCGTCTCTTTCGGATGCAGCATGTGGAGTTTAATAGTTACTAGGTTGGACTGCACGAAAACATTCACGTTCCAGAGCTTCGGTGATGGTTTCCCAAATCATGTTGCCATACTTTAACGATGACATGCATGTGTACGCAACACTTTCTCGTAAAGGACTAAAAAACAAGTTCACTCATTCGGAAAGACTTTTCTTTACGGTTCTTCAAATGGAGCAATTTTCTTGTTTCCTCTTAAGTGCTGCGAGTAACAGACAGGATGTGAAACTGTTTGAATCACTCTTACAGTTAAGCAGTAACGCTTTACACAGTTAAAATGCCATAGCAGTGACTCAGCATGAGATGCCTTACTGCCAACTGTCTACGTAGGCAGCTCCCTACTAAGGCAGCATCATGACTGACATGGAACCTCTTAAGTGAGCATCAAACACTGAATAAACATATAACTGAAAATGTCTGTAGTGCCACTTGGCAACATACTGACATTACATCATGTAAAACATTGCAAATGCAATATGTCTGTCATATATATATATATATTATAATATCCTTATTATGTAGTCAAACTATTTTAATCATATCCAAAATAAGCGTTTTTTTTTACATAGCATATGTATGTATACATAAATACAAACAAACACATGCATGCAGTATTCAATATGAATGTGTTAATATCTTAAATATATAAGAATGTAAATATATGCATGTACATTTTTTTTATATTTACTGTATGTGTTTATTTATAAATACACACAGTACACACACACACACACACATATATATAAGCAAACAAAAACTTTTATTTTATATTCGATTAATCATTTGACAGCATTAATATACATGATATAATTTTTTAAAATCATTTACTTTTTTTTGTAAAAAAAAACAACAAAGATTATTGGTATACTATTAAAACAAAGTACTATTTCAGGTTTTCTGAAATATATATATATATATATATACACACACATTTAAAAAGATATAGGCTATATATTTCAAATCCACAGCCCATGTGCATGCATGTATGCTTTTTTTGTAGCTTTGACACGGTGCATGTACCCTGAGCAAACTGGTTAAAGCATTGAAAAGAAGCACAAATAATGCGCTCATGATGAACTTTATACACGTGTGTATCTGTTTAGCATTTCTGTCAGGGTGACACCAGTCAACAAGGCTTAATGAAGCCTTGAAGCTCTGCCCTGGAGGGGGGCAGCAGAATGTTTGGAGGTGTCACTGAAGGCTAATTACCCCCCAGGGGGATGCTGGTCTGCATTTACCCCCCACAGATCCCCTCCAGGAGAGCCTGACAAAGATGCATTAAGCAGATCTTTAAAAAAAAAAGGCCTCTCTAAAATGTTAACCTCCCCTGACGCCGTGCAGCGCTGCTGCTTTAGTTTGTCAGGACGTAGCTGTTTGATACACGTGAATACAGTACATCTCATGCAGCATTTTCAAGAACAAATGCACTTCACATCTCAGTGCACATCACATGACCAGAATCATAACTGAGTTTGACAACCAGCACGTCTTCTCACAGAATTTTTAGCAATGCAAAGTACCACAGACGCTGTGAAGGACAGAGAATAGTGTTGTGATGTGATAAAAAACACTTTGAATTCTATTTGTGGTGGTTTGCTGCTGCTCCTAGCTGGCTACCTTTTTGAATTTCTAAGGGTTTTGCGCTGACAAATGAGCTTGAAAATTTTTCACGATTTAATTGTGCAAATTTATTACGTTTACTAACTTAATGCATTGGCCTTGAGAATACAAGAATGACTTTTATTGACAAGCAGGACATAGAGAAATTCATATCTAGGCCATTAATTTATTCATGTCCCACTTAGTTAGATTTTCTATTTTTTAATTTTAAATTATTCAATTTACTTCCTTGCTAGTAGTAGTATTATTTTAATATGTTCCTCATTTGTAATGGTATATTAATAAATTATCCATTTCCTTCTGAAATGCTATTTTAAGTGGGCGGGTCCACTAAGGCTGGTCAGTCCACTATTATGATTGGCTAGCGTCTTTGGATAGAAAACGCCCCCTTGCCAATGCACGTGAGCAAGTGTTTTGAAATCATTATCCATAAAAAAAACTGTCATACTTACAGTTTGCAGCTGCTGTTAGATCCGACACAATTCATCTTCCAACAAACGTTTACTTTGTGAAGTCCAAAACAAAAACAAGACAAATGTCCGAACAAACATACGACGCGATCGGGCACGCGCTTCCATTTGTTCCTGTCTAGCATCCTTCTGAAGCCTGTCCAGAGAGCAGCCTACGAGTTCCGGTACTCTTTCATTCGTCCTCGTAACGTCACAAATTGAATCTGAATCTGCATACAGTACATTTGTACACAGCCTCAATCATTATAATCGATTGTATTTACTTTTGGCGCGCCGCTACGCTCTCACCCGGTGTGGACAAGCGTTCAGCCGATAAGCGTCTAATGCTAGTGGGCGGGGCTTCTGGCGGATTGACGTAAAAATATTATATTCTTTAGTCAATATATTAAAATAATATGATGAGAAATAATTGTTTGCAATATCAAACAGCATAACCAGTTTTTTGGACAGCTCAAAATTAACTGGAAGCATAGGCTGTTACACCGGAAGTCTGGCACACTCAGCTTAGAAATGGCGCGCCCGCTCCAACGTTAAAAATGGCGGTTAATGAGGACTTCGTTCCAGGCTATGAAACTTGTGGGATGTTTTAATGGTACAAAACCCTCTCAGCCTGTGTCGAAAACATTTCTCATGTCATGATCCTTCTATTTCTTGTTGTATGCTGGAATTATTAATGTTTCCCTCGACTAAATTTATTTGTTTTTAAACTCACTTAAACCAGCAAACCATCTTTGGCTGGTTTAAGCTTGTGTTTTCCACAAGGAAGTTTTTTTATTTATGAGACAAAAAGATTGTGACTGAGAATTTGACTGATGTGCTGAAACATGCACAATAACCGCTAGGCCACCACTCCAACAATCTCTCACTTTTCTCAGTTTTGGATCGATCGCTAGCTTGTCCAACACTGCAAGTCTGTCTTTACCGCTGGCTTGATGTGTTAAACATCCAGATCATACCACAATTATGCTAATTCATGCTGAATCTGTGAACACAAAACCAAACCATGGACCTCGAGAACAATGCACCGTGTTTGTCAACCAAGAACAAAAAGCCCAGCGCTGTGTATCTGATCCAGCCCATCAGATTTTCCTGGCAAATGGCGTGAAAACTCTTAAACGGACATGCCTAGGGCTAGCTTCAGGGTCCAGTCTAATTAAAATATTTCACTTTTAAAAGTTTCCAGTGGATAGCTTTGACCTGGTGTGTATTCCAGTTATTCAGGGGAATAAAGCAGGGCAAATGCACGCTCATAACTTTCTGTTCCAAGCAGGGATCTGATCCAGAAAAGAAACAGAGGAAGTCAGAGGGGAGTTGGCTTCATACATCTTACTGAAACAGGTCAGTAAGTGACTCAGTCCTTTATATTCTCTTGTTCCTAGAACATCCTTCAGTTCGGTCATGATATAGGGATGTGGCTTCAACTTCAGGCACTTGTTTCCCAGTGGTTGATTTTTACTGAATGTAGTATAGGTCACATTAAACATTTATATTCATGCATTTAGAAAACACTTTACCCAAAGCTACCTGCAAAGTATTAATGCAGTCAAGGTAGAGCGTACTTTTTCATTACTGTAAGCATTCCCTGAATTAAACACCAGATCTTCGTCCTTTATTTCTACTACATTTCTACTACAAGTCTTTAAGATAATATAATTACCAAGTAGTTTTACCTCCATTTTTGTTGTTGAAATCCATAATGTTAGATATACTGTATATGGGTAGTTAAAGTATATTAATATGTCTTATGATGTGACAGAAAATGTAATATATATATAAAATAATCTAACTAACATTGAAGATAAACCTCTCTAATGCTATTTGTAATTATAAGAATTAAGAATTAACTAGTTCAGTTAATTAACTATTTGAATGAAGAATTAAGATACATTTTTCTCATGTTATTTGTGTTACGGTGTGTTAAGCTGCTATTTTGCTAAATAATAATAATAAAACAACAATTAATAATGTCTATTTCAGGTACATAAACATCTAAAGAGCCTTAAAATGTAAAAAGCCTTTTATTCCAAAAATGTTTAAAATGTCCAAATATCATTTCCACAACAGAACACTAACAAACATACATTATTAAAGATGGTTGGAAATTACATTTTTTTTCTATTTCAGAGAAAAAATGACAATGAAAATGAGAATTTATCTGTGATGCAAGTGTATTCACTTCTGGGTTTTGTAGTCGACAAATAATGTGTTTTAAGGCAGTTAAATAATAGGCTATTTGAAGAAACACCCCCTCCATGACTGAAATCTGTTGGACAGCATCAACAGGATGATTTAAATCAGAGCTTTCTCTCTACTTTACAGGCAGGCTGAAGCTTATTTCAGGGGGCAACCAGCAAACACAAACAAATATCAGACAGCAGCTCTTTTATCTCGCATGAAAGTGTCTGATGTCTTTGTGTACTCTGAACTGCATTCTGATTGCCTGTTTATTTTCACAGAAACCCGCGTCGGCTGATGGGCAGGTAGATGTGGGTTTCCCCGTCGCTCTGGCACGTGACGCAGATGGCATTACAGCTGCCTGGGTGGTACATATACACAATAACCTCACTATTATATCACCAGAAACACATCCAGAAGACCAGGACAAACAGCTGTGGAGAAGCAGGCATCTGGAATTGGCGTAATGCAGGCTTTATATGAAAGATTCGATTTTACATCATGTTATTCTTTATTTACAGACACAAGCAAAATCATTTCCTTTGGTAACTTTCTTTACTGCTGGTGCAATCACTACTTTTAGGGTTTGAAACTACAACCTTTTGGGTTACTAACCAAAATGTTTATTTTTTAACATGCAACATAAAGTTGGGTTCAATTGGCAGTTTATTCTGTCCAAGAACTGCCACTAGTTGACTGACGTGTCAAGAAACCAACCTTTTTTGTTTTGTTTTTACGTGCCATTCAGGGGCGGTTTTATACCACATTAAGAGACCAGCTTTGGATAAACTGAATTAAATGTGCCAACCCACAAAACAACACGTTGCCAATGCTTGCTCAAGTTATGAAAATATCTTGCATTGAATTTGAACACTAATTGCATTTTTAAGGTTTTATGGCATTCTTATTTCGTAAGAGTTTATAATAGAAAGTCTTGACAACTTTTTTTTACTACAGGACCCATGGCCATGTTGACCAGCGTGTAAAGAAGGGGCGGGGGCGGGTTTATCTGAAATATAATATACCACAATAAATTCAAAACACAGATTACCACAAAACAACATGCGGCCAACGCTTTCATATTGCTCAAGTTCTCAAACTGTCTTGCATTCCTGTTATTGTGTGGGATGACTTTTAACACCAATAAAATGTCTTGGTTGGTCATGTTTGTGCATTTTTAAGATTTCAACACTGGCTTTCTTATTCGGGAGGCGTGTTTGCATCCAAACAACCAACGGTCAAAGAGAAATAAAATGTCTCTGAAACGTGGTAATGTTAATGTTTTGCAAAACTATACCACATTTTAACTGGAGAACACTGTAGAATATAAGACAGGGCTTTTGTTAATTCAAAGCATGCAAAGAAAATGAAAAATATTTGCGCTTTGTTGAGCTCAGCAGTTTGAGGCATCGTTGTGCGCTCGAAGTTTCCATTCAGCCAAAAAGATGCGAAATTA
>JAUMHR010000076.1:18180738-18194242 GCA_032361145.1 Enteromius fasciolatus
TTCAGATGGGTAACAGGAGGCCTGTGTTTTGCCGTAGCAGCGCCGGTGGTTATAGAAGCAGATCACTGACCGCGCGTCACCGCCCCACACACCATACTTTCCTTTGAGATCCTTTTATTTTAAAAGCTATGCTATGGTGTTTTAAAAACGAATGCCATGAAACCCTTTAAAGAGGTGCGTTCAGCAGTCTCTGCGGCGGGATCTGATTTTAAAATCCTGCTACTAGTCTTTTATTTACACCAACACCCCTTTAATTTGGATGAGGAAGCTGGGATTTGGAGAGCTATTTGTAAATGCTGTCATGCCGTTGACTATATAGCCCTTCAATAGATGCCCAAATACATTTTGCAGTATTAATGTTAATGATTAATCGTTAATCTGAATGACGATCGATTGAGAAAATGATTGAAAATTGACATCCCTAACTTCTTTGTAATAGAGTTGTTTCCACTGCGTTCAGTGTACCTGGACTTCTCCAGGCGTCCTCGGATCAGCAGAACTCCCGCAGCATCTGCGTCCAGCTGGAAGACCTCAAACTCCAGGTGTTGTCCGACACTCAGTCCAGAGTCCCTCCACTGCTCTGAGCTCAGCAGACTGGGCTTCACCACCGACGCGTTAAAGCAGCCGTGAACCAGACAGCCCACGTGACTCGCGCCCAATTTATTAATCACACCCTGAAACACACACACACAGTACACACAGGGTTAGTTCACACAAACATTGATTTACTCACGCTGAAGGCATCCTAGGGGTACGGTAAGACTTTCTGCTTTCAGACCAATCCAGTCAGGAGTTATATTAAGAACTATACTTGCTGTGTGTAGAATGGGAGTAGGTTGTGTTTTTGTTCAACAGTCATCAAATAAAGCGTGCACACCCATTTTAGGGCTTCATAATGAACTGATAATCTCTATTCCAGATGCCACAATTATGTAATCGTTCAAAGTGAGTCCACAGTTATTCTGTGTGCCTGAATTATTTAGTTTAATAATTTAGTTTAACATTATAATACCATCCATAGCTTTGCTTTTTTATTTAAAGAACATAGTATAATTGGTATTTGAGGTTAATATTATAGAAAAGCAATAAATGTTTTTAGTCAGTGTTCATGTAAAAATATGGCATGCAGTTGTTTCAAACAATGTATAAACATTTTAAGGGAATAATCAACAATTATGATTTGTGTCATAATTCTGTAGCCCTAATCCATATTTACAATCCATATTTTTTGACAGCTGATGCTAGTGAAAAAATATCTAATTATAATTATTTTAATTAATATTTTAGGAATTTTAAATAATTAAAATGTGCTAAGCAAACACGTGTACTTTATTTTTCATAAATAAACATGTAACAAAAAATAGCTAAATATTGCAACCAACAGGGCGCACAGCATTCTGGGAAGTTTGTGCGCATTGGAAATCTTTTTTTTTTTTTAAAGGTCAAGGTGACTCGCTAAGAACATATCAGTCGGCCACTATTAAAAACATTTTAAATATGGATATTTTTCTTTTCCGAAAACGCATAGATTCGTACGACGAAGATTTAGTGCCACAAAAAAAATTAATCTATAACTACGAGAATGAAGTCGTAATGTTAATGATTAATGCTAATCAAAGAACCGGCTTTACTGACGCTATGCGCTTGAATAAATGGACGATTAAATCGCCCAGCCTTACTGCACACGCACTACCTGACGTCTTTTGGACTCTTAAAACAGAAACATCCACCTAGTTCCCTTAGCTAGGAAGAGTCAGGTCCACTATAATACAAATCCAACTGGATTCGTCTGTCTGTTCACCTAGGATGCCTTGAGGGTGTGTGAAAAAAATTTAAAAAAATCAACTAATTTTCATTTTTGGGGGAATTTTTGGGAACACCTTCAGCCAATGAACTCATAATAATTATGCACAGAATAAGATCTGTTAAGACGTACCACAAGCATCGAGCCTTTCCTTGGTTTGAAGACCACGAACGACGCCTCGATGTTGAGGTGAATGAAACCTTGATCATCATGAATATCTCCATGACGTCCCACAACTTTAATCTTGTCATATGCCAAAGGAACACCTTTCAGACTGCAAAAAACATCAGAGCAGAGATGAAAGAGTGGCGGTTGGATAGTTTCTTAGTTGCAATCTTTATTAATAAACGATGTTTGAGTTTCAGCTGAATGCAACAGGTGATTATCATAATTTAAAAATGTGGTCTGGGGACCAGAGCTCTGAGATTATAGTAAACAAATATTTAAAATCACATTTGTTTTTTTTAACTACTAAATATTTCATAAGAATTAACACGCCTATAAAATTTGTCAATAAAAGTGTGATCAAAATACATAAGAAATAAATAATAAAAATATATACACTTTTTAATGATATAATTATGTTTATCCTCCCATTTGTTGTAGAAATGTAAACATTTAAACAGTGGGTGTAATAAAACTTCATGACAGATTATTTACAGGTCAATAAAAACAAAGATTTAGAAATATGCAGAGTAGAGCGTAGGGTTTCAATCAAAAGTTAAAATGCATACAAAACGCATGTTATTGTTTAATTTAGTACTGACTGAAAGATGCTGACATATAGTGCACAAGACAAATTAGTTACATTTATAAAACTGCCCCCCATTCTGGAGCAAAATATATGATTATTATTATTAGCTAATTGAGGACACCGTTTACAAACAATGAAAACTTTCCACGTATAGCGAAAAAGATGAATATTTATTTACATGCTTTGTAATTTGCCTGTTATAAACTGCTCAATTCTACACAAAATCAGCCTATAGTTCACTAGTTTAATTCTGTCCTTAGACGTTAGGCTGTAAGAGTACGACAAGCTTACACAGGGACCAGAATTGTATTATTTTTGGTGTTTAACAGTCCACTGAAGCAGAACCCTTAAAAGGACATATTTGTGCTTTTTTAACCCCTATTAGGTACATATTAGTACCTTTGAGAAGTAACACGTAACCTTAAGGAACTAATACATACCTAACAGGGGTAAAAAGGTCCAAAAATGTCATTTTTGAGAGTACTGCTCCCGTGACAAGGTACAGGTACAATTATGGCGCTCCTTACTTCTGTGCGCAAAGTACCATGGTATTACTGCTGTATCACGTAACTTAGCTGCATTGACACACGATGTCAAGTTTACAAAAAGTACTATAGTAGCCTCTGGTTTTCGTGACTGTATCATAATACTGAAAGACAGGATAGTGTATGTTAGTCGGTGGCGATTCCTTTACTAAACCTGGGCACTATTTCGTTTTCAGGAGGCGGTTTTACCTGCCGGAGAATTTGAGCAGCTCCGCGTTGAGTTCCTCTTGAATACCGGCGCGTTTCTTTCGCAGGTACAACGGCGGCAGCGAAACGTGTCTGCGGTGCGACTCCAGCACGAGACACGAGTACCGCGCGCTCAGCAGCTTCACCGCGTCCGCGAACGACGGGATGAGACACGGAACCGGCGCCGAGACATTTCCACTGGATATCAGCGCTACGGTCGACACCTCCGCGGGGTTTGAGACTGGTTTCGGAGCTCCGTCCTCCTGCGTCCAGTTCGCCATACCGTACACATGTGGAGGAGCACGTGGTCTGTTCGCTCGCGTGTGCGCATGCGAAAAGTGAGGAGCGACGCGCGTCCTCTGGCGGAGAGGAGGAAAACTACACAAACAAAAAAGAAAAGAATTTGAATATAATATGTATTTATTTAGTTTTGGTCAATAGTAAGAAAAAATTTAAAATGTATTGAAACAATTAACTTTCCTAATTATAATTATAATTAGCTAACATAAAAATAGCAATTATAATAAAAAATATGAAACTATAATTAATTCTATAATACATTCAAAATAATCTTTTTGATTTTTCTGTTATTTTTGTAACTAGTAAGGCTTTTTAAAAGTTCAAAATAACTAATTAACTCCATTAATTATAATTATAATTAAATAAAACAAAATAAGGAAATTTAAATCTTAAATAACTAATTAAAAAATAATAAAATACATATTTTAACAATATTTTTTATTTTGTTTTGATAAATGAAAGTTAATTCACTTTCTTAATCATAATTATAATGAACTAAAATAAAAAGATGAATAATAATAACATATAAATTATAAATAATTAATCAGAAAAATAAAACAAAATAAAATAAAAAGTCTATTGAGGTTTTGTCTCCCATTTTTGTAAATAGTATGGCTATTTAAAAGTTAAAAAAAAGACTTTATTAATTATAATTAACTAAAAATAAAAATGTAATTCAATATAAATTATAAATAACTAGTTTAAGCTTAAGTTACTTCAGCTGTTGTTGATAAAAACAGCTAAATATTTTACATGTTAATAGCAAGGAATTATTTAAAAGTAAAATAAAGAATAATCATTTAATTAATGAAAAATAATACAAATAAAAAAGAAGACTAATAACTTTACATAACTTAACTAAGGACTTAAATACTAAATTAATCAAATTAAATATTAAATTGGACAGTTAGTCTAGTATGTACAGTATATTGAAAAACAAAGGCTATATTGAACAAAAAAATCTTTGGTGTGTGAATTAAAAGTTCTTTGTGTGTTAATGTCTTAATCATCAGTCATAATATCACAACTTACATCTGACATCTTTATTTCATTTTTATATGAAGCCTCTATATAAAAATACTGTAAATTAATAAATATCTTTACAGGCATTTTAAAGTATGGATTTATACGATCAGGATAAAAGCATTCAGTATACCGTACAATATCAGGATTACAATTTTAGATTCAACATTCCCTTTATCTAGATACAGGGAGAGAGAAAGAGATACAGAAAGAGAGAGAGAGAGAAGATCGTCTGCATGCTTATGTCGTACTCAAATATCTGTTTTCTGAACGCTGGTCGTCAAGGTCATCAGCTTTGACCTCTCCTGAGGTCATCAGGTAACTGGACACTGATTGGCTGTCTGTCTGCTCAATACTGTTATCTGACGCTCTGTCTACAGGATGTCCTGCGAACGCCATCTGTGCTTCTACTGTCAGCTCAACTCAACCAATCAGAGTGAAGAACTGTCAGCCTGACTCAGCCAATCAGATGGAAGAACTGTGCTGTTAGGAGCGAGTGGGCAGCGAGCTGTCATGGCGAGGCGCTTCGGCTGTTGTAGGAGATTTGAGAGATGCCATTGCTGGTGTTATCCAAAACCTCCTGCAAACAGGCAAACACACGGCTGACTTTGTGTGGAGCTTTCTCTACAAGATGCACATTCAAACAGGCAGGAGAGAGATAACCTTCGTTTTTAGCTACTGTATGAGTGAGATGAACTTGTTTGTGCATCAGATGTGGAGAAATGTAGCACTGCATCACTTGAATGAGAGTTCAAACAGCTGATAAAAACATCACAATAATCCACACCACTCCAGTCCATCATCTGGAGAAGACAAAAGCTGCTTGTTTGTGAGAAATAAGTCATCATGACAACATTTTTAACTTTAAACTATTGAGTCCATAATAATACTTCCTCTATTGAACATTTCTCTTGTTTAAATCAGGAGAGAAAACTGAACAGATCAAACACTGTTTACAAGCAAAAACAGCCTGAAACAGTTCTAAACTAATGAATGGATTCTGATCATTATTATGGACTCATATTTTGGGCAGAAGCAATCGTTTGACATTAAAAACACCTTAATGATAGATTTGCTTCTTCAAACACACAGCATTTTTCTCCTCAAGATGTTAATTGATGGACTGAAGTGTGGCGGATTACTGTGATGTTTTTATTTTGCATCCCTTGCTGAGACACATTACATTTCTCCAAATCTGATGCAGAAACAAACTCTACAAAACTCTTATATATCAACAAAACAATACAAGAAGCTTTGTTTATTTGATGTTTAATTTTTTATATGAGTGCAAACTGAGTCAGGTTTAATGTAATGTTGAGTGCATGTATGAGGCACACCGGCACACACAGGCCGCACAAACATACCAGCTCTTGGCGTACCTTCTCTGCCATTTCGTGCGAGTGATGCAGTGAATGTTCTCTCTCCAGAAACATGCGCTGCTGTTCGCTGCTGGCCAGTCTGCAGGTCAGCCATGTGGACAGCGTGCAGCTGCTGATGCCCAGACATGCCAGGGACATGATGGCCAAATGAAGAGACCGCATGGCGTCTGGACGCTTGACTAGTGCACGGACGAACTGGAAGTTCAGGATTCCGCCGATTAACCCACAAATGCAGCAGGAGGAAAATAATATCATCTGAGAGAGAAAAACATAATGTTAGCTGTTTTTATGTGCATATTGCATGCATAAAACATTAAAATGATAATGCATAGGCTATATCATTAAAATAATGACAAATATTGCATACATATAGAAAAATAACAATGCACACAGCATGCAAACATTAAAATAATATTTTAGATTGCATGCATACATCATTAAATTAAGAATGCATATTGCATACATCATTGAAATAATAATAATGCATATTGCATGAAAACATACATTAAATAATAATGCATGTTGCTTGCATATGCTATTTTTTATATATATATATAATATTGTATGCGCACATTATTGAAATAATGTATACTGCATGCATTCAATATTAAAAGAATAATGCATGAAACAAGCATTTAAAATATTGAAAGCAATAATGAATATATTTAATGCATTCATCATTTAAATAATGCATACATTATAAAAATTATCATACACTATGACAAATGTTTAAATAGTTTAATTATTTCTTGTGGACTGAAATCAATAAGTAAAGTATTATCAGAAAGGAAAAATCAGACAGTAAAATATCAGTTAAATGATCAAAGTGGTGTTTACGACCAAAATTCTAGGGGTGTTGCTATGAATTTGCTAAGGAGTTCTGATTGGTTTCCATGCTCATAAAGGTCACAGCAAATTAATTGGGAAACGTACAGCACAGCAGAAATACTGTATACGGAGGATGAAGATGAAACCATTGTGTACTGGGAGAATAGATTGTGCTGCTCTGTGATTTTATAATCGGTCAGACCACGTCCAGACAGTGACATTATCAGCCTGCAGAAAACTGCCACCTCAACACTTCAGGACAGATCTGACCTCAAATTACACAAGAGACTTCTGACTCCACAGCAGTCGCACATTATCACGTTATGGCACACCCATTTTTAATGCGCTGTTACTGCTACTGTCACTGCTTGGTATTGTGCACTGGAGAAACTGTTGGCTCCTATGATAAATTGAGTGCACTAATAAGGGTGTGGAAATTATATCATTCCGCTTGTTTTTGCAGTATATAGGGTGCATTAGGAAGGTCCAAAATAAAGAGAGATCATTTCTATTCATATAAAAGGTTGTTCAGCTCATAATTTTTGATGACTGTGTTGTAAATATCTATTATTTGTGACTTTTTCATGTAAGACACTATAAATGAATAAGGCAAAATTTTAACTAATACTGTAAATATATCATGGACCAATGCTGATATATTATAGTATATTATTAAAAAGGTTGTTTTGCATTACAAAAATATAACAAAATATGCAAATGATGAATTATAGGATTTCATATACACTAATTTGCATACATTTTCAGACCATATATCTGAGCATTGAGTTGTTGCTGTATTATTTGAGGCAGCAAATATGTTGTAATTCCCACATAAATAAAGCCAAATTAAAAAATATTGTTTTATTTTGCTGACATGTTAGAATTAATGTTTTTACTGAGGGGATTTTATTTAGTTTCTTTTATCACACTGTAAATGAGAAAATACTGTGAATGGGTAGAAAATTTTAAATTTTAACCATATTTTTTATAAATAACATGTTACATAAAAGCTTTTAACTAACATATGAACAAATCCTTCAGTAAAAACCTTCAGAATACATATAGAAATAAAACTGCAAACGTTGGTGTATGTAAGTGCAGCTGAAGCAGAGATGAAAACTCATTTAATGAGAAATTGACTTTAAATATATGCACTGTAAGAGAAATAGGTAAAGTGCAATTATCAAATCAGTTAAATAACATATGAACAAACCCCTCAGTAAAAACTTCCAGAATATAAATGGGAATAAAACTGTAAACATTGGTTCATGTAAGTGTTGCTGAATAGAGATAAAACTTATTTTGAGAAACCGACTATAAAGATTTGTTCTGTAACTAAAACCTAAAGATGCAAATAGATGAAGTGCAATAATAAAAGTAGCAGAATGATGCACAAACAAACCCTTCAGTAAAAGCCTTCAGAGTAGACATAGAAATAAAACTGTAAGTTTTGGTGTATGTAAGTTTTATGGAAATGGAGATAAAACTCATTTTGAAAAACTGACGTAATAGGAAAAGTGCAATTACCAAATCAGGTGAATAACTTATGAACAAACCCCTCAGTAAAAACATTCAGAATATAAATGGGTATAAAACTGTAAACTTTGGTGCATGTAAGTGTTACTGAAGGGGAAATAAATCCCACTTGATTTTTTTTTTTAAATCGACTATAAAGATGTATTGTAACTAAAATCTGAAGATGCAAATAGATGAAGTACAATAATAAAAGTAGCAGAATGATGTACGAACAAACCCCTCAGTAAAAACTTTTAGAACAGAGATAGAAACAAAACTGTAAATTTTGGTAGATGCAAGTACTGCTGAAGTAAAGATAAAACTCTTTTTGAGAAAACAACATTTAGAAATATGTTACAATGGTACAATAAGTAACAATGGTTTTTCCATGTAGGGTATTTGCTTGAATCACAAAATTAGATTAAAATTAAAAATTGAAATGCATATGATCTTGTTTATTTTTGAAATATTTCTTGCATAATGTTTGACATTCAGTTTTTAATTATAGAAGGGAATAAGCATTTTCATTCGCCCATTCTGTAATCTCCTTAAATTACAGTATTATCAATACTGCTAAAACGGCATGCCATCTCTCATATTATTTTACTGTAAGAGAAAAAAAAAACTCACTCAGCATACTATTATGCTAGTATTCCATTCATACAGCAGCTCATATCATGTTACACACTGAAGAGAAACAGCCAAAACACACTTTTTACAGTATGTTTGCTGTTTAAGTATCTTAACCCTGCTGAGATGAGACTTTGCCCACTGGGACTACAAGTCAATATAATTTACAGATAAAATGCTTAAGTGTTCTTGAGTAGTTCCTGACGTTACTGTCAGGAATTCTGAACCATTACAGGCTGATGGGGAGGGTTTCCTTTTAGCCGTACAATAACATTACAGGCAGTGCACAGAAGCCCGTGAAACAAAATCAATCAGCAGCAGAGAGCAAGAGATAAAACGAGAAACGGTAAAGTGTGTTTGAGGACAAAGCTGAAAGCTTGTACACAAGAAATCAAAGGTAAACAAGTGATGATATGAAAAGAGACAAGTGGAGAGTAGGAATGGGAGAGACGTGAAACCTCTCAGACTAGCGTTTCACTTCAGTATGGATTTGTGATTAACACTCTCCGATTGGGCAGCTCACTCCACTCACAGGTGGCTAATTCAATCTCATCTCTCCAGTGAAGTATCCTGGGATATTTACACACACACGCTCTCTGTGAGCTGCTCTCAGATGTCCACACTCATCATAAAGAACATGTGTGATAAAGATGCAATGTCTAATGAAATATGCACTAATCTGTGTAAATTTACAGAACAGAAATCTAAACATTATTAATTTTGTTAATATATATATATATATATATATATATATTTGATATGTATATTTATTAAATCTGTTTTGATTTATGTGGGGAAATATATATATATATATTTATTTTATTTATTTATTTATTTTTATCTAATTAATGCAAAATTAGATTAAAATTAATTTAAATGCAAAATAACCATATAAATTTTCAAGATAACAGTATACATATAACAGTATTACAATATACTACCGTTTGAAACATTTGTTGCATAGTGTTTAGTGCATAGGGAATATATTTTTCATCACTGCATAAACAAACAAGAAAACTTTTGTAATACTTTAAAAATAGTAAATATTACACAGTTATATAGTAGTTCATACAGCAGTCTCATACAGCCAATTAAAACTATTTATAAATTAAAAATAGCATTTTAAAAAATAGCATTTTATTCTAACACAAACAAATCAAGAGGTTAGATGTGTGTGTTAGTACACTAAAGAGAATGCTTATGGTATTGGTGCAAACAAAACCATATTTTGTAACCATTTTAATAGTGTATTACAATACAGCGTGTGCTCTACAGTAGAGTAAGTATACTATACAGTAGTAGTACAGCAAAGTATGTGCACTTGCACAGCAGAATGTGTTTATGAGAATACTCATTTTTATGAGAATATGAGTGCATACTCACAATGAGTCCTGTCCTTTTCCGTGCACACAGCATACCACACAGTCCACAGATAAGAAACTATGAGACAGAAAACATCATATTTCAGCATCTTAGAAATTAACCGATTAAAAAACACACAGAAACAGTGTAAAAAAGAGTGCAAATCATAATAGACTCACGCCTTACAAAAATTCAACTGGACATGAACACACACAAATGAGGTTAAGTTATGTGAGTTAATAAAGGAAAGGTATCACATACACCCTGAAAATGTGACAACTAAGTGAAAACACCAAAGTTATGACACATCACAAAGTGTGTCATTCTGTTCTAGGTCAGATTTCCTTTACAAACAAAATACTGTACTGTACCATAATACAATATGAATTATATCACTGCACATTCATACTGTACATAAAAAAATATATTTTATGGTATTTCCATGGCGCATTAGGGTAGTTATAGAAATGCCATGGTGCTTAGTGAATGTGCACTTGTAAAGTATATTTTTAAACAACTGGCTGATTATATAATATTATTAAAATAAAAGGCCACTTCAGTGACTTAACAGTTTCCTGACTATGTTTCTGAACACACTTATACACTTTCAAATAAAGTGCAATTGTAATGTCAAATTAACATTTTAAAATACATTTAAAATCATTATGGATTTAAAGAAGTACATTTAGGCTATTTATCATTCCAAAGCAAATGTGAAGTGATTGACTATAATTGAATTTCAACTTGTTATTTGATTGCAGTTTTAATATTTCAAACCTACTGAACTGCAATATTGGCCAGTTTAGACATTTAAAGTATGAAATTACATATAAAAAAAAAAAACATTTAAGGGTGTCAAAATTGCGTTTAATGTAAATTGAAACTATAACCTATAATGCGAATAACATGCAATTAAGTAGCTATCCGAAAACATTACATTCCGTTCTCACATAAGTACTCGTTTTAAAGGTATACTAAAGTATGTTGTACTTGTTTTTGTGTGCACCCGCAGAACGTTCCTAATTGGTTGTTTTGGGAGAAACCAAATAAGAACGTTCGGTGAACGTTGTCTGTAGGTTATTTTTGTCACCAGAAAGTAACGTTCTGAGAATTATAAATTGTCAGGTAGCTTTAGTAGCTTTAATATAAACAGTAAGAAAATCTGCCCAATTTTTGTTTTTAGTGTTAGAGAGTTTTGGTAGATTCGGATCAGTTGTTTGTGCTGAAGAAGACTAGAAAAGTAAGACGTACACACACTCCGCTCCATACCGGAGAAGCGTCGCCCTGCTGGGTCTTGTGCTCCGCTTTCGCCCGGCAGATGCCCACCGTGCCCAGGACGATGCTGGACACCCCGAGTCCTATCTCCAGCACCGACAGAACCAACAAACTCCAGATGATCTTCCGGCTGGAGCACATCTTCGCTCGGGCATCCTTCCTGTCCGGTGCGCAAAACGCTTCACTCCATGTCTTCACAGATAAACCAAACGTATAAGATCCAGGAAAGTGCGCAGACGAGCATAAACTTACTCTCCAAAACACAGCAGTAGTTCACAAGTCAGTGCGCAAAGGTGCTCTCCATGATGCGTAAACGCCAGCGATTTAACTTTACCCTCCTCCTCACTCTGTTTACCATGCTTCTGCTCCTGCCCCATGCGTTTTTCCTCAGTCTGACAGGACAAGCTCCGCCCAGTGTCACCGTCAAATTTCTTTACAGTGCTGCAGTAGAATGGCTCTAAAATACTTTTATTATCGTCTTGAGCCTATACTGTACTCTTGACATAATCCCTTAGAACGGCAATTGTTCCAAATCGAATCTGGTGGGGAAAGGTGCAATTCTGCCCAACAGCGGAGCAGGTGTCCTGACGCGGTTATGCGCAATGGTGCGTAAAAGCGCTGATTGTGGTAAATGCTCCCCGGTCAGTTTATTGCATAAAACCAGTGAGTTGGACGCCTAAAGGCACATGTCAGCACTGCGCATTAAGACGCTCAATCACATTTTATTTTTTGAGTGGAGCGAATCTATAATAGGGCGCATAAAAGTCCTTTATATAGGATGCTGAAGCAAAAAGCATGCTTTTTGTAGCGTTTGGATGCTCTGTGATTATATTTGTGGAATTTCCCACGCGAAACCGCTTCCTAAATACATTTGGAGTGACATTTTTGTAAAAGCTGATGGAAACTGCTCTAGAGCTAAGCATTACAGTGCATCTCCAAGAGCGATAACGAACATTATCTAGAGCATTTTTGGCTCACAAATGTTTGTTTATTTGCATTAAAATATCACTTCCTCACAGGCTGATGAGAAAAGGAAACTGATTTTCTTGGGTGAGGGGAAATGATTAAATAAGTACTACATGGCCTCTCTAAATGATTCCTGATTAGGTTTCATATGGAGAACTTTGGAAGAACAGAAAGCAAAGCACTGAAAACAGCATGCATTTGCTCTGTGAATGTCTATAATGGGCCACAGCACACACTCCTTACAACATGAAATAACATGACATAGACCCAGGCACAGTCCTTCTGTGGTGAAGCCTGTCCTCACTGCAGTGTGCTGGACGTGGGTGAGATGGGTTTGTGTTTTCGGTGTGTCTGCAGCACATCACACACACTTCATTCCTGAACTCGAAAAAAAAGCAACTTTCTGCAGAAGGATTTTTGTGTGTTTCACTGCAAGTATTTGAAGTATACTTGTGTTTATACTGGACTTGAATTGATGTTCTTTAGTCAGCAGAAAACACACAATACCATTCACACAATAGCAAGCTTTGTCCGTCTCGCATTGATTTCCAATAAACAGTCGATACAAAGAGCTTGAAAAGACATATTGTATTGCAAATTTTAGTTAATTGGGGGTTTTCCTTTACTGACAGAAAAATCAATATTGTTGACAAGTAAACTAATAGCTTTTGCCAGTTCTGATATAACATTACAAAACACTAACTAATATAAGAAAAGAAAAAAGTGATAGGCCTATATAAAAAGAAAAAATATTTATAAAAGAAAATAAAAAAAAATATCTATATATTATTAGTGCTGACAAATTATTAAATTATTAACCACGATTAATCACGTCCTAATTTTTTTTGTGTACTGTGTATATTTATATCCACATGCATGCATTTATTTAAGAAAAATATGTTATGTTTATATGTTAAATACATTTACATATGATGTA
>JAUMHR010000076.1:18223164-18233933 GCA_032361145.1 Enteromius fasciolatus
TATAACACAGACAATATATACAATAATTTTAATCAATTTCAACAGTGTTTTATGTCATTTCAAAAGGTTTCCTTTAATTAATTATACTAATATGCATGCGGGTATGGGAAGCTTTTTAATTTTGGTAGGCAAAACCAGGCGGAATTCCCCAAAATAGTCCCTGTGCTTAGTGCATAAATAAAATTTGACAGAAAAGCTTGCATTTAAATATTTTGCATTCTATCGATGATAAAACTGCCCTAGAAGTTAGGTTTTGTGAAAGAGGACTGCTGGAGGGAAGCAGCAACAGCTTTGTGAGCAGTGCGTTATCATATAGGCCTAGTGTTGTTGAGCTACTGAGACCTTGAGTTCAAACCCTGGCGCGAGAACATTTCTGAATCCTGTTCCCTCTTGCATGTTCTGTTGTTTCATTTTCCTATCTAAATAAAGTCAAAAAGAAAAGGTACATTTTCTATAAAGGCTGTTTCTATAAAGTCTGGCGCTTCTGACGCACAAGCTGTAAGTACCTATATTATCATATTTAAAGAATTTGCTGCTGACTATTCTAATGTAAGTTTTAAGTGGTGAAGGGTAGTGCTTGTTGTTTGTCGTTTCTCTGATCACAAATGCAGACATGGTAACATTTATGAGACATGATGTATGAGTCATGATAATCAGTAATTATGCACACTTGTTTAGGTTTCATATATCTGCGTATCTGTGTTCTGGTTTCTCCGTTTGAATGTTGATTATTTGCTATTGATAGCTGCAGATATAGACAGCTTACTCATCTTACACATGCGCAGAACACACGTGTTTAGTTTGCCATCGGCTGTAGTCTGTGCGGTGTGTTTGAGTGCAACTTTTTTGTCTGGAGTGAGGCGACAATACCATTGGCTTTCGTCGCCTCCAGTTGGTTTGCGTAGGCTTGATGTGTCCTGTGCTGCATCCGAAGTCGCTTACTTCCCTACTATACAGTACGCGAAAAACAGCATGTGAGGCGAGTAGTATGTCTGAATTCAGAGTATTCGAAATTCAGTAGGCGAGAAGTACCCGGATGACCTACTGCTTCCGCCCGAATTCTGTAGTAGGCATACCATGGACACTTTCCTATCCCATGAGGCTGCGGGAGAGGAGGCGTCATATTCGAAAAATGGCGGAAAGTTGAGACACGGCTCATTTCAAGTGCAAGTACCTCAGGAAAAAAACTTTGTTTATTGTGATTAAATTACTCTTGTTTAACACAATCTAAACAAACCGATGACTTATTGAAAGTTTACATTTCCGTGCTGTTGTGACGACGCATGACACGTGAAAACATCAATATGACGGATATACTGTAGTACGTCTGAATTCCATTCATACTATATAGAACGTACTTTTTAACAGCCGTGTACTATGTTCAATTTTAAATGTAGTACCTATTTAAGCAGTATGCGGTTTCGGATGCAGCATGGGGCGTAACATTTCCGCCACACACTTGAGGTATTCGGCCAATCACAATGCACTGGATAGCTGGCCAATCAGAGCACACATCGTTTCTCAAAAAGATGAGCTTTATAAAAATCCATGCCTTTCAGGAAGGTGGGATTAGAGGAGAAACAATAATGTAGGAATAATGTGGAAAATAATGTTTTTTTAAAACCTTAAACCACATAAACACATTGCATTACACCAAACACACAAAATAATGCTCTTTTTATCAACATCATATGACGCTTTTTGAAAAAATTAAATGTTAATAATTGTTAGATATAAACTAAGAAACACTAGGGGTAAAGTCAGAACACCATGTACTGGCTTTATGGGCAGCACACTTACATACATCCTGCTAATTCAGTTCACCTGTCCTTAAATATAATCTAAAACAAACCCTTAAAACATGTATATTAGTTTGAATAAATCAATAAATACCATGCTACCTTGACTGAGGTGAATTAACTGCGAGCTTTTATTACGCAATTCTTGTAATTGCACGTTTATACGTCGCAGTTCTCGTAACTACGAGAAAAAAAGTCGTAATTGTGAGACATAAGGTCAGAAACAGCAGCGGAAAGTCCGAAAGCACCGCGCTCGTCATTGTTTAGACTCCACGTCGATGGAGAGCTTCAAAAAAAGCCTTGCCAGAGTTTTCCTCAACAACCTCTCATTCTCAAAAGGGAAAAGGCGAGGGGGAACAGTAACATTCCTGCTCCTCCCCTGTACAGTACCATAAAGCTGCCTTACTCAGTTCCAGCCGAGGTGGGCGTTCGTCAGCTCCACTTTCAAAATCACTGCAATGAACAGCAGCGAATGCAATTTCTTACGTCGCCGAGCACGTTTAAGGGATGACCTTTGCGCGACGGTATAAGAAGACCGTGGAGGCCAAACGCGGCGCGTCACCTGCGTGTCCGATGCGTAAAAGCGCGCAATGACAAGAAAACGCGCACACTGCGGTTCCGCCGCGCTTCATCTGAATCTGGAAATTAGGATTAGGAGGTGAAGCGAATCGCCCTCCTTTGTTCGCGCGGATGAGGGTCTGACGTGTTCCCGGGGTATTTTCAGTCGCAGTTCAAACGCTGAACACACACACAACACACACACACGCTCTCAATGCTGCTATGACTTCCTGCATGCGTCTGTACTGTGATCTGATTGCTCTTCGCATGCTGCTGCTCATCTCGGTGCTGCTCGTGTGTGTGAGGTCCGACCCGGGTGAGTTTGCCTGTCGATTGTAACCCTTTGACTGTGCGTTTCATTGTTTGTACCCTGCCATGCCGTAGCCGGGCGCTTCCTGAGACCGCGAACTCATGGGAATGAATGGAAATGTCAGGCAGTGTTTACACACGGGGCAAGTTGTCACGCGGTGTACAGAGTCGAAACTCTGTTATGTCGGTTTCCAGCATACTGGATAGCTCGTTTGATGAACACTTCAAACCACAATAGTAGGCTATCATAGTAGGAGTCAAAAGGTATGGTTTAACTTCTAAAAATAACAGTATTTTTTGCCTAAGTGGCCTTTATGGCTTTGATATTGTTGTCACTTTTCCCAGTCGTGAGGGTATTTAGTACATCATATGAAAGCTATATAAATAAGTTTTCCATTTACTACGCGTATACCTGTGCTACTTCAGAGTCACATATATCGATGCTATACAGAATTTGTATTATCAGTGTCAGTGACCCGCAGGTTCCTATTGTGACAACTTGCCCCCTACTGTATAGTAACACAAAAGGAGATTGATTATCTGGACCGACCAGCTCAAGGAGTAGACAAACACCCCTCTAAAGCCAGATTCCTGTACCTGCTGGAACCATGCCAACTTAAACCAGCCCAGAAACAGTCAATTTGTCAGAATGTTTAAGTTTATCACAGAATACTATGATATAATACATTTCTGGTGCATTGTAGGTAATGCCACTTTTGTATTTGAGCTAATATTCTGTAGATTTCAAACACAGGTGTCAGTACCTAGCAGGCTCTCACTGTGACAACATGCCCCACACTGTGTGTGTGCAACAGGATCTACCTAATTAAAAAAAATGTGTACAATCAGCCTAAGCTGATGTTTGACAGATTTTATTTGGTTTGTCAGCTGGAACCAGACCAGGCTTGGAAACCAGCTAAATCAAACCAACAATCTCAGGCTGGTTTTAGGTTATAAAACACAGTTTATATAGCTCGAATGGTTGTTATATAGCTCATCTTTTAGAGACAGTTTCTTTCCAAACAGTGCGCTGTTCTGTCCTGACAGGGTCTGTGTTGGACACAAAGGGCCGCTGAGGATCTGAACGCTCGCTCATTCATGTGTAAATATCTCTGTCTCTGTGTTCAGCGGATAACCGATGCTTGTCGTCCCTCATCTCCACATGTGAAGACTGTCTGAGACTCGGCCCTGAATGTGCGTGGTGCTCTCAGGAGGTAATGTGTGTGTGTGTGTGTGTGTGTGTGTATAAGCTGCTATTGTTGCATCTCGGCACACTGCTCGAGGTCTGTGTGAAGTGCTCATGTTTGGTCTGTTAGTGATAAAGCACCAGAGCCCTAATCCCCAGAATGCACCGGTGATCGTGGGAACCCATAAAACTGAAATGCGGAAACATCTTTGTGCCGTGTTTACCCCTACTACTAGCACTCTGAAAGCACTTATTAGTCACTGAAGTGTACATGTAAGCACCTTGTAAGTGACAGTTTTGTACTTTTTTTCTGAGAGTGTAGTGAAGATAAATTGCACATGAAGTCTCTGTAATAACAGAGTTGTTTCTGATAGATGCCAGTGAGGTTCTGCTGTTAAATCATTTCCCACATATCTGAGTTGAAGAAATTGTGAGCAGTTACAACTTGATCTGACCTATTGATGTTGTTGTAAGCTAAAACAGTAAATAAAGCTGAAAAAATAAAATCTAAATATTGGACAAAAAAGTAAAAATAAGTTTTGAAGTACTAAAATTATAAAATATGGAAAAAAATTATTAAAAAACAAAAAAAAGCATATAACAAATTACTAAAACATAAATTATAGAAAAAAGCTCATTTAAAATTTCATACACAAGACAAAAAAACAAAGCAAAATAGAAATATATATAAAAAAACTTATTAAACTAATTAAAAGTGTAAAAAATAAAATGTGATAAAACAAAATAACTAAAACTTTAAATATTTCAAAATTATTACAAAATAAAATAATAATATTTAAATAATACTAAAATGACACTGGAAAAATATTAAATAATTATTTTAGTGACTATATTAAAACTATTCCTATGAGTTCTCACAATATACATCACAAGGCATACATTAAATCCGAAGATTAATAAATCAAATACTATAATGTTTGTTATAGTATTGGTTTAGTCAAGAAGCACTAAATATTAAATAAATTGAAATATTTAAGTTACAATTAATAAAACTCATAATTTAAATGAAAAGATGCAATGAAAACCCAAATATAAAAATCTGTATATATATATATATCATAATAAGAATATTTTCTCACATTATTAATTAAAAGTTAGTCCTTCCAAAAATGAGTAAATCAAATACGAAAGCACTTGGTCATTAAAGTCTGGTTGTGGTTTGGTCAGGCCTTAGTCAGTTTATAGAGTTGTAACTTTCTCTGTCTCTGACGTGTTTATTTCCTTGGGACGAACAATTGATTTAAATGCTTTCTTTGTAAAGAGAGTCATGCTTATTCCCGGGATTGTGGTTAAGTTCATTAAGTGGCTGCGGTGCTCAGCACCAGTCAGACTAATCCCTGGCCAACATCTCAGCAACCGTCTCTGAGCTAAAGAGCTTTCAGTAATGCCACCCTACACAACAGTCGCCTTGTTTCTTGAAGAAACAGGCATTAGCAGTGACCCCCTGACCCCAGTTTGTTTACGCTGACAGAGGTTTCTGGACGGGGCTCATGTGAGCCAGCGATGCGGATCTGTGTCTGACCTGCGAGTCCGAGGCTGTGAAGAGGCTTTTATCCAGAACCCGAAGGTGAAAGTGGAAGTGAATGCCACTGTCGGCGGCTCACAGGTGTCACCGAGAGAAATTAACATCCACCTACGACCAGGTAACATCTGACCCTCAAAACCACTGAACTGATATGCAAACAGCCTAGCAACCACTGGGTGCACCCTAGCAACACATTACCAACTTAAAAACACCTTCAAAAGAACAACACAACATAAACGCGGAACGCCATCTTAACCAGCAGTAGTGTTTTTCCTAAGATGTGAAATGGTAAATGAGGTGTTGTGGTGATGTCACTTCCTGTGCCAGGCGGCGAGGTGTCGTTCGTGGTGGAGGTGCAGCAGTTGGAGCGCTATCCTGTGGATCTGTACTATCTAGTGGATGTCTCGGCCTCTATGCAGGACAATCTGGACCGGCTGAAGACGGCGGGTCTGGCTCTGTCTCATCTGATGAAGGAACACTCCAGCGACTTCAGAGTGGGCTTCGGCTCATTCGTGGATAAACCACTGTCTCCTTACATTGATGTCCATCCCTCCAAACTCCTGAACCCCTGCAGGTGAACACCCAGAACTACAGCACAACAACTTAACAATAATAATAATTCAAAGAAATCTATTCTCATAAGGAAAAATTCAATAATAATAATAATGAAATAATACCAATACTAATAAAACTACTACTAATAATTATAATATTAAGAATAATTTAATAATAATTGTATATTTTACAATGTAATATAAGTTATTAAATAATACATTGATAAATTATTAATTTATTACATTAATATTTTAAATCCAAAATTTATTTAAGAATGATCTAACCTAATGAGATAATTGAAAAAAGTAATAATAGGTACAAAATTAATAATAGTTACATAATAAGAAGAATATTATTATTTAAATACTAAATATTATGTTATTAAATAATAATAATAATAATTGATGCAAATAATTAATATAATTTAATAATAACCTAATATTTTTAGCTTCTATTCCAACAATATTATTATTAATGATAAATTATTAAATAATAATAAATTGATAAATTAGTAATTTTATTACATTAATATCGAAAATATTATTTTAATTTAATTAAAGTACTACTATATATATATATATATATATATATATAATGTTTTTTATTATAAAGTAATTACAGAAATATTTCATGTTAATGTAATTAAATTACTAATTTATCATTTTTTTATTATTTCAGAACCTAATATCTGAAATATCTGTTCACATGATTTTTAAAATTGATTTTATAATTATTAAATAAATTATTAAAGAATAATGAATTGATAAATTAGTAATTTGATTACATTAATATTTAAAATATTTTATTAATTAATTTTATTAAAGAATTTCTATCTATCAATCTATCTATATATCTATATCTATATCTATCTATCTATCTATCTATCTATATATATATATATATATGCACATTATGGATGTCTCCCTTATCAGACACCTGATTCAACTCATCAGCTCATTAGTAGAGACTGCAAGACCTGAATCAGATGTGTCTGATAAGGGAGACATACAAAACATGCAGGGCAGGGGTCCACTGATCTAAACAGTTACAGTATTTTTACAGCTTTGTTCCCTTCATTTTTGACTCATATGCATCTACTTTTTATTTTGGAAAGGAATTTTAGGAGAAACAAGTTGATACTTGAGTTCTCTTGTAAATATTATTACTTGGCATCTCTGTGCACTTCATGCTTCTGAACTGAGATTGCTGCAGAATCATACAGCTCAGTTGTTTTGAAGGAGAACAAGATTATTTTGTCCACATTGTTTAGATTGTATCTCTTGTGAAACCTTAGCAATACGTATACAAAAATTTTGTTGCCTTTTTATGAAGGACATCCTTTTTTATATCACTGTTCCCTGGAAGCTCATGACCCTAAAATGATTCACTGAAGTGGTACTGCAAATGGAAGGATACGTTTATTTTCTTTTTTAACTGAGCAAAATATGCATGCTTATGATGAGATATTTACTTTGTTGCAAATGTTTCTCCTAAAAGTCTTTTGAAAATAAATGAATAAATAAACAGACAACAACAAGCTGTTAAGAAATCGATGAGAAGATTGCACTCAATTTATCACAGTGTTTAGTATTATTTTATGCTATTACAATATTTATTAATTGTTATGAATTGTCTTTTATTGTTACAGTTTCTGTTCCAATTTTAATATTAATTTAATTTGATAAATTTGTAGTTATATAATTGTGGTGTTTTTGTTGTGCTTCGTTTCTAAACATTTTGTTAATTTCAGTTTTAGTCATTTTAGTACTTACTATGATGATGATGATGAAGATAAGGTTTTAGTTGACAGTAACAGCACTGGCTGAAGATCTAGATCAGACTTGTATGAGAAGAGCACATGTTCGGAGAGACAGAAGATATTTAATGAAAAAAAGATGATAAAAGATATTTGATGTGTGTGTTTGTGTGTGTGTGTCAGTGATTATGAGGTGAACTGCAGGCCGGCTCACGGTTTCATCCACGTCCTCCCCATCACTCACAACATGACAGAGTTCACAAGAGTCATCCAGGAGCAGAGGATCTCTGGGAACATGGACACTCCGGAGGGAGGTTTCGATGCCATGCTGCAGGCCGTCGTCTGTCAGGTAACGAATCAGAGACACGAGCCAGAGACACTCACGCAAGAAACTCATGGGACATGCAACCGAGACATGAGACCATCACCCGAGACACCCACCTGAGACAAGAACCTGAAACATGCACCCGAGACATGCACCCGAAACACACACCCGAGACACCCACCTGAGACGCACACACCCACCTAAGACACACACCCAACACCCACCTGAGACCCACACTCGAGTCACCCACCTGAGACACCCATCAGAGACACGCACCCAAAACACCCACCTGAGACCTCCATGTGAGACATGTACCCGAGACACGCACCCAACACCCACCTGAAACATGCACTCGAGTCACCCACCTCAGACACGCACCCACGACACCCACGTGAGACACGCACATGAGACACGTACCCAAAATACAACCACCTAAGACACGCACCCGAGACATACACCTGAGACACACACCTACGACACCCACGTGAGACACGTACCCAAAATACACCCACCTGAGACACCCACCCGAAACCACCATGTGAGACACACACCCAAAACACCCACATGAGACCCCCATGTGAGACACACACTCAAGACACGCACCCAAAACACCCACCAGAGACCCCAATGTGAGACACACACTCAAGACACGCACCCAAAACACCCACCAGAGACCCCAATGTGAGAGACACACTCAAGACACGCACCCAAAACACCCACCAGAGACCCCCATGTGAGACACGCAGCCAAAACACCCACCTGAGACACACACTTGAGACACCCACCCAAAACACCCACCCGAGACACCCATGTGAGACATGCACCCAAAGCATGCACTTGAAACACCCATCCGAGACACGCACCCAAAACACCCATCCGAGACACGCACCCAAAACACCCATCCGAGACACGCACCCGAAACACCCACCTGAGACACACACTCAAGACACACACCCAAAACACCCACCAGAGACCCCCATGTGAGACACGCACCCAAAACACCCACCTGAGACACACACTTGAGACACGCACTTGAGACACCCACCTGAGACACCCATCCGAGACAGGCACCCAAAACACCCACCTGAGACACGGACCCGAAGCACACTCAAGACACGCACCCAAAACATCGGCCTGAGACACGCACCCAAAACACCCATCTGAGACATGCACCCGAAACACCCACCAGAGACTCCCATGTGAGACACGCACCCAAAGCACCCATCTGAGACACACACTTGAGACACGCACCCACCCGAGACACAAACATGAGACAAACACACACCCGAGAAATGCACTCGAGTTTATTCATTCGTTTATGTATGTCACTTTTGGTGGTTGTTTTTTGTTGTTGTTGTTTTGTTTGTTTTTTGACTTAAATAACCCTCAAATTTTTTATGAATGATGAATTTTCTAGTTGTCAGTTAATTTATTTTATTTTTTTTATGTTTGCATTTTATTATATTATTTATATTTTAAATTATTTATGCATTGATATATATATATATATTTTGCTTTTTTTTCCGTTGACTAATCAAAGCGAATTTTAAAATCAGCAAAGTCTGCTTTGAAGAATGATTCATGTCCGAGTTATTTAAATGACATTCAGTCTTAGTAGATCCAAGTATGATTCGTGCCGCTCTCATCCCTCTGCGTTTGTGCAAATATGGTCTCTGGGAAGACTGATCTGAGTCGGTCTGTTATCATGACTCGTCCTGTGTCTTCATCAGCACATATTTCTGCTGCGGTCTGGGAACGAGAGCAAGTCCAGAAGAGTCACAGCTCGCTCATCGAGCACAAAGAGTCTCCATCTCGCCGGCAACATCAACAAAGCCTCTTTTTGGAATCCGGCCGCCGGGATTTTTCCCGCGGGCGCTTTCTGAGCTGTGGGCCTGAAAGGTTGTGTGACCTTGACTGAGTTTCAGTCTTTGTATCGAGTCGTTAAGAGAAACGAAGCGTTCGTTCTGGCCTCCAGACGGCCATCTCTCACTCTCAGGTGGAACAGTGTTTGTTTCTCGTCCTCCCTTGCTGGAGTTACACAGGCGTAGCTTTAGAAGCTTGTGGGGGGGTTTTTAGTCAAACATTACTCATTACTCCTGGCAGCTAAAAACGCTTGTGCAGTTTGTGTTCAGTTAGAAACAGGCTCACGTCAGAAGAATCTGAATCTCTTTCGAGCGAAATTAGAACATTTTATTGATATTTTATTTTATGATATTTAACCATTTCTTTTTTTTTCTTCAATTTTTGTTAGTGTTGTTAGTATTTATTTATTTATTTATTTATTTTTTATTTATGTTTTTTTATTAACTGTCAAGTCTTATAAGTCTAGTCTTATACCTCAAGAAATGATTAAAGGTATGATTAATTCAAGCCCTCAATTAGTGCACTTTGTCTTGTATTGGTAACACAGAATATTTTTTCTTTGTTTACATTTATTTATTTATTTATTTGCATGTTTAATTGTTGTGTTGTTTGTTTTACTTTTTCTGAAAAGATTTATTTCATTTTACTTTTTTTACTGTTTATTTATATTTAATTTTTTTTTGTTTGTTTCTTGTGGGTTTTATCATATGTTTTTCCATTTAGATTTTCTATTTCATTTCCAGTGTTTCTTTTGTGTTTGTTTGTTTTGTTACTGTTAATTGGTTTTGTGTGTATACTAGGGTGACCACCTGCTAATAAGCCCAAGGGGGGACAAGGGGTATGTTTCTGAGGGACAATGTGGGACACTGCCT
>JAUMHR010000076.1:18234692-18245586 GCA_032361145.1 Enteromius fasciolatus
ACTTCCTAGTAGATTTACTAACTTATTCTTAAAACACAATCAAATTCATGGTTATAACACTAGAAATGCTGGCTTATTTTCACTGCCTCCCTTCCGTACTAACATTAGAAAGTTCTCAATATCTGTCCAGGGACCCAAGTTGTATAATTCCCTTGACAGAGATATTACATGCGCTCTTACTTTTTCCTCTTTCAAAGAAAAATTAAAAACATCTATCATTCAAAGCTATTAGCTCTTTATCATAAGCTTTTGCGGTGTATAACGTGACATGTGTAGCAAATCCTATCCATATGTCATAAAAAGACCATAATGTTTAATACGAAATAAAACGAATATTTATTAATGTTGAGGAGATTTAACTCGAAAAGCCTATGGCTTCTTTAAATCTTCTCGCCATCACTTTTTCTGTAATATTTAATTTTAACAGTAATAATGTAGTATTATTTATTTACTTGTATACAAATTGATATATAATAATATGAATAATTAAAATAATAATTCATATTTTGAATTTATCTATTATTTTTTATATTTCTAATTTTCACGTTAAGTTTCAAGTTATTTTATTAATTAAACGTAAACCAATTTTAATTCGTTTTCATATTTCATTTAATATTTCATGTTGACAATATAGTATTAGTTATTTACGCTTGTATTATTTATTAATATTTTGAATTAGCTTTCACAGTTTTTTGTGTGTGTAAGGTTTAGTAATTTTATGTGCTTTTATAATTGTATTAGGTTTTTTATATTTCTATTTAACTTTAATTATTTTAATATTTAAATTTCAGTTTAGTCAGTTCTCAATTTTAGTCATTCAACTAATTTTATTTGTAGTTTTTTTAAAACTAATGTTTAAAATAAATATTAACAAAATAGTATTATTTATTTACTATTGTAGACATTTTGATATTTGCTTTTGTTATTTATTTAATTTTTTGTAGTTTAATTTCATATTTATATTTCATATTATTATTCTTGAGACTGAAGACTTGAGATTGATGTTATTAATCTAATATTAATATTTATTTTAGCTAAATCTTAGTTTTAGTTAATTCAGCAGCTGTATTGTTATTATTGTCATATACAATGGATACTTCAAAGAAATAACATGGTATTACCACAATATCATGTTAATACATATTTTGTTTTCTGTTTATATTTACTATAATGAATAATCTTCACTGATAGCAATTTAAATGAAAAGTCAAGTCACCATTATTTATATAGCGGTCAGTATACATGTCCAAAAACAATTTCACAGTGTTGTTGTTGTTGTTGTTGTTGTTTAGGAGCATCCCACAATCGCTCAACTGGCTGAGAAGCTTCTGGAGAACAGCGTTTACTCCATCTTTGCAGTGGACCAGGTGCAATATGGGTGGTACGAGGTAATTTCTCTGACATCATTGGTTTGGGTGTTTCCTACAGAAATCAGTGGCTTTAGCAACCCTGCTGTCAAGGCCGCTGGCAGTGATGTATGGGAACACACACAGAGACTTGTTTAGTCAGTGATTATCGCACTTGTTCAATAAATATCTGCATGAAAGAAGCTCAAGTTAATGAAATATTCGGGATTTCATGCAACATCTGTGGGGAAAAAAAGTAAAAATGCAAAAAAGGCTAAACTCCACCCAGAAAAATTACCAGAAGTTCATGCAGAAATAGTTTGCTTAATTGTGCCCATGTGTTCATATGTTTTTAAAAAAACTAGAGTAGCTTCACACATTTCTGCTGTCAAAGTCTCAGCTCACTTCTAAGTGTGTAGAGCGTAAGAGTTGAGTTCTGGGAGTAAAAAATTAATTTCCTCCTAGTGAAGATTGATTTCACCTTTTATGGGTTTCTGAGGTTGTAATTCAATGGTATCTGCTTTTGTTAAAACCACTTGCTTGCGTTATTTCCACTTATTGTTTGTATAATTCTGTTTAGCGCCTGAATTTGTGTTTTAAAAACTAAGAAACCCACGATGCTGTGCAAATTCCACCAATCAGAGGTCAGCAAGGAATGCTGCAAATGATGTAATTGCGTCAGTCTCTATACATTTGTGAACTGCTTATAACATTCAATAAATCTAATACATATATTAATCAGGACCATTTTCATTTAGTTTTTCTCTCATTTAAATAAAGAGACTTTTGTGCAATGAAAGTTCATGGTGACCAGTGGCTATCGAAACATAAATTACAAAATAAGATATAAAATAAAACAGAATACATTAAAATAAAAACATAAAAGTGGTAGTATTTTATTTGATCAGTGGCTACATTTTTAATTTAATTTAATTTAATTTAAAACATAAGTAGTAGAATTGTTTTTTAAATACATGGTGACCAGTGGCTATCAAAAAATAAAAACAAATTTAATAAAAAATTCAAAAGTAGTAATAATGTATTATTATTTTATTCGTTGTATGTGTATGGTGACCAATGGCTGTCAAAGCTACATAAAAGTAGTTTTTTATTTTATCTTATTATTTTCCATGCTGCTGTAAAAGAAAGTTCCACCAATCAGAGCTCGGCAAGGATATCAATACAAACTCAAAAAAGTATTTATGTACAACTTTTAATTGAATAGTTTTATATTTAAAACTCATTTGCAATGCATCATGGGATTGCAGTTTTTCATAGCCGTTTCTTTCTTCATACAGCTGTGATGGTTTGGTTCATGGCTCATAACGCTTTAACAAAGCCTTTTTAAGTCCATCTGGTGAAAAATGAATAGAAAAGTACTTCCAGAAGCGACAGCGCTGAACGAGCGGGCGTCACAAATGCACTGGATTACTGTGAACACATTTGTTTTGACAAAGCGAGACGTGACTCACTATTATGTTTGTCAAGCTGTATTTATTATTTTTTTTCATCTTTTTCTCCAAACAGGATCTGCTGGACTTGATTCCTGGAAGTTACGTGGGCCGACTCTTTCCCAAAGCATCCAACCTAAAAGATTTAGTAGTGCATGCCTACAAGGTAAACAGCATTGCTTTCTCTTTCAGTCTGCTCAAGGCCAATGTGATTAGAAGTGCAGAAGGTCCCAAACATTTCAGACCGCTTGCTTTCGCTTTAACGGGAAAAGCACCGGCGGTAATGCCAGAATCTGTTCCGACATGCGTTTAAAGAGGGGAATAATCTAGTGGCAAGCACAACAATGCATTGTCCTTCAAAAAATGCAGTGATTTCAGCGAACAGAAGCCTGCATTTATAAACGGTCTCTGAGCACCGGGCCAAAAAATGCTGCAAGCTTCAATCAGAGCCGCTATTTTTATCCTGCCCTTTTCCCAGTGAACCTGCTTATGTACCAGAGACAATGAGCTCTCCTGTCTTCTCTGACAGAAGCTGCTGTCGGACGTGGAGGTGCAGATCGATCTGGAGGACGGCCAGGAGCGGGATCAGCGCTTCCGTGTGAGCGTCACGGCCCTGTGTCCCGAAGGATCCACGCTCGCCGGAAACACCAAGTGCTCCGGAGTTCGGCCCAAACAAACAGTACGTCTGCTTTCACAGAAATATTACATAGACTTTGTATTTTATTTTAATTTATTTTAGACAACGTAAGTTCTTGGTGACCAGTGGCTGTAACATAAAAAGTAGTGCATATTTTGTATTAGTTTAAATTATTTAAATTTTAAATTAATATTTTATTTTAGACCAGTTGCTGTAACTGTAAAAAGTAGTGCATATTTTTATTATTTTACATTAAATTAAAATTATTTTTATTTTATTTTATTTTATGTTAATTTATTTTATTTTTGACCAGTGGCTGTAACATGAAAAGTAGTGCATGTTTTGTATTATTTTAGTTTAGTTTATTATTAAATAAATACTTTTATTCAGCAAGGATGCATTAATTTAAGACTGAAGTAAGCTTTGATCACAGAAATAAACCACATTTTAAAATATATTGACAAATAAAATAGCTATTCTAAATTACAATACGATTTCCTATTTTGTTGTACTTTTTTGGAGCTTGACAGCCTTTACATTGCATGGAGAAAAACAGCCTTCTTTTAAGCATCTCCTTTTGTGTTTCAAAGGAAAACATCATCTGTTGTTTTTAGAGGATGATGATGTAAAGGTGAGCAAATCATGAAATCATAGTCTTTTTGTTCAAACCTTAAGGTTATTAAGGAGATTTAAGGAGATTTTTAGTTTAAAGTAAAGGTTTACAGAAACTTTGGTTTCTTAAGAAATAGTTCAAGCTAATGGAAGTAATTACTCTGTTCTGCAGTGTTTTAAGAGCTGTTTCATATGATCATGTGACCTGTGTTGAAATATCCAGCACATTAGGAACAGCCTGAGAGATCAGACCGCACGCACTCATCTAACACTGTTGCACCACAGCTAGATTTGGACATTTTCTGTAGAAAACACTCTTGCGTCTCGGTGCTGGGTTTTGCACAGGAAACACAATTCATATTTTCCTCAAGAAATATTAAAATATCTTGGTTTAATACAGTAAATGTTTGGTCTTTTATTAAAGAAATGAATACTTTTAATTAAAACCTGTTGTTATTGTTAACTGAAACTAATACTAAGACTATTAAAATGCATTTTGCCAGCTGAAATAAAAATGAAATAAATAAAAATTATTAGATGAAATTTAGACATGAAAAGTTGATTAGCTGGCAGTACTAAAAGGAAAACATAATTAAATTTAAGAGAAATAGAATATAAGTTTTTTACAAATATGTAAATATGTTGGCAGTACTAAATTAACAAATTAAAATGGAAATAATAATGAAGCTATATATAATATCATTGAATTAATTAAATATGAATGTTGGACAAACTACTTAAACTTACATGAAACTTAATAGAAAATTTGAAGTAAAAAGAATAAAATAAAGTAGTAGTAATAAAAAAAACTTAAACAAAATATGAATTTATAGCTAAATAAAAATATTAAATAAAATGTATATAAATTGCAAAAACAAAACTACTAAAGTAAAAACTGAAAATATAAAAAATAAATGCTTTAAATCAATAAATACTTTAAATTATTTAAAATAATAATAAATGCCCCACACGTATAGTATATTGAGTAATGATTTATAAATAGTTTATAATTGCCATGTTTATATATTAAATATATTTATTGATTGATTCTTAATAAAACATTATATAAATATATATACATTTTCTAAATATGTACTGTATTTGTGTGTGTTTATATATTTACAATAAATATTAACACATATTATGCAAACAAAAACGTTTATTTTAAATGCGATTAATCTTTTGACTGCATGATTAAATATAAATATAAATCTTTCTGTTTCACAGAAGCTTCTTTGTGGCGGAAGGTTATAAACCGTAAGAAAGAGGTGGTTCTTTAAAGAACCTGTGACTGAATGGTTCTTCTGAAGCACCTTAGCAGGAGATGTGAAGTGCTCTGTGTTCTTCTGCTCTAAAGGTGCTCTTCAGGGTGACTGTAGGAATGAGCCGGTGTCCGGCGGTCGGCTCTGAGCAGGACGCTGTGATGACCGTCAGACCCGTGGGCTTTAACGAGTCGGTGAGGGTCCGGATCCGTCAGCAGTGTGTGTGCGGCTGCTCTCAGGCGGGCCGCTGCGGGGATGACCCCTCGTCTCTGGACTGTCCGGCGGAGTCCGGCGGCTGTAGGGCGTCCCGGAGCACAGCCGTTTGCAGCGGCAGAGGAATCTGTCGGTGCGGGGCGTGTGTGTGTGACTCCAGCAGACTCGGGCACATCTATGGCAGGTTCTGTGAGATGGACGACTTCTCCTGTCCGTATGTGAAGGGTCTAGTGTGTGCCGGTGAGTGCCCAGATGTGCTTAAATCTGTGACTAACTAACATAGTATAATATGTATATTAAAGAGCCCCTATGATAAGTAATAAAAGGTTCATATTTTGGTTTTGAGATTCAAACCTCCTTTGTGTGACGCTCATCTGTGATTGGTCCATTGGTCTCATGTTCATCTCATCACACCTGTAATGCCTGATAAAGCAGTGTTTAATGCTGCTTTGTGTACAGTGTTACCGGGGGAAACTGCTATGTTTAACGCCCAAAAGCAGCACCTAGAGGTGAAGAATGAAATTACATTTTCATTCAGACCAACGCAAAAAAAGACCAACAAGTGCACAGGCAGTATGTTAATGTTTTTATGTTGGTCAACATGAAAGGGCTTGGGATCCATTTTAAAAAAGACTCATTTCAATTATTCAGAGTCATTTTATACACGGTGCACTTTCAGATTTTATACTTCATAGGATGATTTCATTTACTTAGAGCTGTGTTACACACTGCATGAAAGATCATTTTCAAAAATCCATAATTCAATGCATTTTAACATAAGTTCTGTATAATATACTTTTTAATTTGTATTAATATATTAACTAATTGAATATTGATATTTGAAATTGTAAAACAGTTTTGTTAAATTGAATAATTTTTGGTTTAACTGAAATTATCAATAGAATAAAAATTTTATAATGCAATAAGTTTTAAAAACTTTTTTTAAAAGTTGATATATTTGAGTTTTTTCTGAAATATGTATATAATTAAAGAAATAATCATTTGGATGTTAATATAGTTTTAAGTGTTATATATAAATCTTTTAAATAAATAGATATATTTATATATTTATGTACAAATATATATATATATATATATATATATATAAGAGATTCCAAAAGATCTCTGGAACAGACACATTTGTATACAGTGTCAAACTCAGGCGCTTCACAGTTTAGATGTAACCCTAATGAAACGCACCTGATCCAGGTGTATTTGAAAACTACATGGTATGTGTGTTGGAGCAGGGTTGGAACTACCTGCGATATCTGGTCATATAATTGTGTGTTTATGCTTGTGACATTTCAGGACACGGCCGCTGTGTTTCGGGTGAATGTGTGTGTCTCCCCGGCTGGACGGGTGAGTCCTGCGACTGTCTCGACTCCACCGAGAGCTGTGTGTCAGACGACGGCTTGATCTGCAGCGGCTGGGGAAAATGTGTGTGCGGCAAGTGTGTGTGTGACGACGCTCGGCGATCGGGAGCCTTCTGTGAGAAATGCCCCATCTGCTACAGCTCCTGTCAATCACACTGGTAACGCTCGCACTGATTGGCTAGAGCAGCTGTCAATCACACAATTAAAAAGAGAGTCTGTATACCTTTATAAAAGGGCCATCACACTAGACTTTGCCTTATATTCACGTTCATTCATGCGCATGGAAACGCCGGAATGCAAGAGAAAATGTTTTGTCTACCAGAGTTAAACTCAGACCTGCCAATTTATAAGGAAAAACACGTTTGATAAAGAGGACGTAAAACGTCGTAAAAATAGAGTAGATCAGTAATATTTATGTTTTTAACTATTTTAAAAGCTTTATCAATTTATTAGTTATTTATTTTAAGGTGTCCTTGTTCCAGTGTAAAAGTACAGTGCTGGGTAGTACTAATTAACTACAAGAACTTCCTATATATGGTTAGGGTTTGGATAAGGCCTGGTTTAGGTTTAGTTGTATGTACTTAAGCATGTTTATTGTTATTATAATAGTAAGAACATGTAACATTTGTAACAGGAACACTGTAAAATAAATGGTTAACAAAGTTAGAATTTAAAAATAACGAATTATATTTAATTATACAAATATTAAAATCGTTATTTTAGTTTAATCGTTTTAACTGATGTAAATTTATTTAATAATAATTGTAATATTTTTAAAAACCGACACCCTGGAATGTGAAGTCTTGTTGGCCATATTTTTGTATAAAACAAGTTTTCATGCCAAGTTGTGTTGGACTGGCACTTTAGGTTATGTTCTTAATTTAAAACAAGTATACTGCTTAGTGCACAGTGTATACTGTATGCTATTTTAGTAAGTAAAATAGTGTGCAGTTTTCAGTGTAGCACAAAAACATCATATTGCATGTTTAAGTCCAGTTTTGAAATCAGTTGAAGCACATTTGAACAAAAAACACACAAGCATACTGTACAATACAAAACTGTGCAGTAATGAAGTAGCGCAACTACATTACATTGTGTGTGTAAATCCAGTTCTCAAGTCATTTTGCATGCCTGCAATTTTGCATACTTGCGTAATTAAAAAACACAATCATACTGCTTACTGCACAGTATATAGGCTACTATATATTACAAGTGTTGGAGGTGAAACAGTACGCAGTATTTAGCAATAACGTAGTATACTGCACAAACTCAGGTTGCATGTGCAATTTTTCCTTTTCTTTTTTTACATATTTGCAATTTTGCATACTTAATACAAGCATGCTGTTTACTGCATACTACTGTATTTAGTAGTATGTGTAAGAGTCATACTGTTTGTAAAATAGTATGCAGTATTTATCAATAAAGTAGGATGCTGCACAATTATCACATGATTTCAGTTCTTAAATAATTTAGCATACAGTACTTACAATTTGCATGCTACAAGCTTGAATACGAGTGTACTACAGAATGCACAGCATATACGGTATACAATTTTTGGAAAGTATTAAGTAAAATAGTAGGTAACACTTTATTTCGATGGTGCACTTTAGACATTCTACTAACAGTAATTAAACTTTGGAACTACATGTTAACTAGCAGTCATTAGAGTATTAGTAGACTGTCTGGGTTATTGGGTTGACGGTCTTAGGGTTATTCTACTAACCCTAAACCTACCCTAACAGTCTACTCAGAGTTAGTAGACATGTAGTTGTAAATTAATGAGAATTAGTTGACATGTAGTTAGAGTTACTTATAGTTAGTAGAAGGTGAGAAATAATGGTCTATCGAAATAAAGTCTAACCAAATAGTATGCAGTAGTATGCAGATTGATGATGTTATGTTACGTTCTACTGCACATGTAGTTACAACTTGGGATACAAGCACACTGCATACTGCGCATTCATACTGTATAAAAATGAAAGTGTTGTTTAAAATGCATGCTAAATGTTCTACTGTTCGTGGTAAAATTAAATAATGAGTCATTGACAAAGTTTCCAGCTCATTCCTCACACTGGACATGGAAGGTCAAATCCAACGCATTGCATTGTGGGATGCTGTATTCAATGCAGTGTTCTCTAGCTTTATACCAAACATTGGCAAATGCTGTAGATATAGTACAAGTTGCTTTCTGGACAATGTCTAAATTCACAACATAACCTAAAGTGTCGGTCACATGAAAATAAGATTGCAAAATTGTTAGGAATGCAGGATCATACATCATAAAAAAAGTTAAATATAGGAAAAATTACTAAAAGTAATATGTATTTTAAACATCATGCGTACTCAACTTATTTAAAGTCAGTGTATGTACACCCATTGCATGTTTTTCTTGTTGATGTTACTGTGATTGCATTATACGAGTCGCTTTGAATTAAAAGTTAGAGCAGAAAATATAATACATCATGTTTCACGTGCAATGATAATACAGTATCGGCAAGTACCGAAGATAAAAGTATCGATGTTGTCCAGTTCTGGAAAAAAGCTGAAATTATGTCATACTCCAGGATGTCTCTTTTCCAATAATAACATAAAAAATTATTATTTTTAAAAGTTATTTAATACATTTAATTATTATTCATTTAGATACTATTAATGTTTTTATTAATATATATTTTAAAGTTTTTATTTTTATTTTCTATTTATTTTATTTTTATTTTAGTGTTTATTGTTTTATCTCAGTTTTTGTGTGTATATATATATATTTATTTATTTATTTTTTTTTTTTTAAATGACCTTGATTTTTATATAATTAATTATAATTCTTTATTTAATAATTTAATAAGGTTATTAACATAATATAATATGTTAAATAAATAACTTGCGATATTAAATAATAGTAATTTTTATAAATGTACATTATCAACTTCAACAACTTCAAAGCCCTTGCACCTGTTCAATCTGTGTCATTTACATCCCCATTTAAATCACCTTTAAACATGTTGTTAGCAATGCATATTAATCAGAAATGAAGTTTTGATATATTTACGACAGGAAATTTACTAAGTATCTTCATGAAACACGATCTTTACTACTAATTTTTGGCATAAAATAATAATGGCTATTGTTTGTGCTCCAGGCTCACATGTAGTTTCTGTTGGTTCAGGAGCTGTGTGAAGTGTCACGTGTCTCAGGGTCTGGGATCCGACGCTCTGCTGCTCTGTAATCACAGCTGTGCTCCGGCCGTGGAGTACGTGGAGGACATCACAGGTATGTAGAATATATAGAGCAGAAACACAGCGGCTGCAGAGCGTCTGACTGAACTGTGCTGTTGTTCAGAGCTGGTGCGGGGGAAATACTGCCTGTATCCCAGCGGTGAGAAGTGTCAGCATCGATTCCTCGTGGACCTGGCTTCAGATCGGCCTCAGCTGCACATCAGTCGACATCCGGGTAAGGAATGAGTCTGCATCTGCTTCTCCACCTCTCTTCCACAGCGCTGAAAAACAACTAATTATATTTCAATCACAGAGAATGAATTATTTTAGGACTGTTTGTGACATTCTTTCCCCTAACAAATTACTGTAATGTGTCCAGTCCAGATGTTTCCAGTCAGTTTTTACAGACATTATTTTCCACATTACACCACTTTTTTTCTTTTTTTTTTTGCTCTTCAGTAGTCTGGTTTTATTATAAAATTGTATATGATTAATTTCACGTTATTTGTTTATTTTTAATATTTGTATTTATTTATTTACTTTATTTTAATTTGTATATATTTGATTCTATTTATTCGATTTTGTGTTGAATTATAGTGAAATAACCGTTTTGGGTTTTTTTTGTATTTTATAATTTTTTATTTCTATTTTTATTTTTATTTTTATTTTTTTTATTTTTTTATTTTTTTATTTATTTATGTGGTCAATTGACATAATTTGGAAGCTTCATATTTATTTGTTTATTTTTTCATTTCTAATTAATTTATTATTTAGTTTTATATTTTAAA
>JAUMHR010000076.1:18288846-18301862 GCA_032361145.1 Enteromius fasciolatus
TTTCTAGTCGTGTCTCTTTTGGAAGCACTTTCACAACGACACACAGCGTCTCCAGAACATGGCGCCCGCAGCAACACAGACAGAGTAATAGCTCCGCCTTCTTTCTTTCTGGAAACATTTGAGTGGAGTTAAAATAAATAAATAAACCCTCTCTGTGACGTATAAAAGAGGGGGTGTGTTTAAACGAGCCATTTTAGGGGAGCGTGAACAATTCATAACTTTAATAAAGAATATCTGTTTGGTTTGGAAACTTTAGTCTTTTGTAAGTACAAAAAAGTAAAAAAAAGAACAATATTATGGTTTGGGATGCTGTGAACTTAAGCTTTCTGAACAAAAACTCTCTGATAAAGTACAGACACTTGAAAGGTACTTTTAAAGCAGAGTCTCCCTAAACACAAAACGTTTAAGTTTGATTTGAGCAAATGTGATGCTGTTCGCTGATTTCCACCTGCTCTCACTCAGGTCCTCCTGCTGAGGTCACAGACCGTTCAGGTGCACTTGGTTCCCAGAGCAATTGACCAATCATGTCTTCACCTGGGGCTAAAAGGAGTCCCGGGGTAAAGGCGCTCTAATGGGTGGGGAAAGCTTTTACCTCCGCGTCGGACTGCTTCAGCCAGGTTGCTTGTTTGATCTTAAAATACCAACGCTGACGAGGTCGCCGTGGAGTAATTTGTGTGCTTAGATTGGCCTGGCGGGAGTAATGGAGGAAGATTGAGGTGCGTTTGCCCCTCCAGACATCAGGGGGGTGCTTTTCAACTCATTTTGCTGATCTGATTGAAAGCTCTGAGTTTGTTTCTCGACGGGAAGAGACACTCAAAAAACATTTCCCTTTTTACATGAAAAAATACTATATTCATTTATATTAAATACTATAGGGGATGTTTTACTGCAGTTTACTGTGGTAAAAACTGACATATAGTACAGTATTTATGCTGATTTATTAAATGACTATAGTTTATGCTGTAGTTATTGTTAACAGTATGGTTCAAACACACTAGAGGATTTACTATCAATTATGTGAGAAGTTTTGTTTCATTAATTACAGTCAATATTCGACAAAAATATTTTACTGTAAAACTGTAAAAATTATCACTGTCCTTGTTTTTCCCATAATAGAGTTATACAGCTTGACAGCGTACAAACCAGAAAAAAGTTCAGGTTTAAACAGAACAACACCAAGATACATTTTAAAACATTATTGATAAATTAAATAATCTAATTTTAGTAAAAGTTCAATTTAAGCAGTTAAAAAAATAATAATAAATAAATATATAACAATAAAAGGAAAGTGGAATGGAGAGTGCAAAAATTAATTATTATTATTATTATTTAATATTTTCAGTAAAAGTGAAATGTAAACAGTTTAAAATCTAAAACTATTTAAAATATATAAAAAATAAAACTGTGATAAAATGAAAACGTATTTGAACAGAAAGTTCAGGCAGAAAGTATGATTTGTCAAAAATGTAATAAATTAATGTAATTACTTGTGCTGTCAAATAATTCATCGTGATTAATCGCATCCAAAACAAAGTGTGTTTACTGTGTACACAAATCCAAACACATACAGGTATATATTCAAGAAATGTATGTTTATAGATTACATATATTTGTATATAATATAAAATATATAAATGTAAGTAGGTGTAAATATTTGTAATATATATTCTGTATTTATGCATACACAATACATATACACACTTCACACGTATAATGTAAACAGAACCTTTTCGTTTGGATGTAATCATTTGACAAACAAATGAAACAAATAAACTAATAAAAGAAACTATTGAAAAACACATGCAGTTTGAAATATTAAAAAAGTAAGAAAATTACAATAAAAATTAAATGTACAATAAATACATTTACAATAAACTAAAACAGAAGTTTTCCACAGTGTCCTAGAAAGACGCTGACAAACCTATATAAAGACATGTAGCATCAGTAACTTGTAAATAGACGAGTGCACTCGTAACATAAAAACATTCCAGACAATCATTGAGAGCCACACCTGTTGGCCCCAGTTCACCACTACAGAAGAAAGCACTAAACATTTATGTTCGTCTGTTTTTACATCATTCAACAAGCAAACATTACTCAGCTCAGACAGATCGGAGACAAGACTGAAACACACACACACACACACTCCTCATGACTGTATGTGCTGCTGATCCTAATAAATCAAGATGCTGATTCCTGTGCTTCATGTCTTTTAACACCTGTATTCTCTCTTTTTGTCAAACATGAGCTTTCTGGAGCCCTGCGGGACATTACCGGGGTCTTACATCAACGTTTACTGCTCTGCTGTGTTGGAAACAGGACAGACGGCGCATAAAACACCACCACAAAACAACTAGAACTACAGCAGAATCCATTCATGCAGCTGTTGACAAGATCAGCTGCTCTTTCCAGCACATGAAGGGTTAAAAGACGCTCATTTGGCCCATCAACACCTTCCCAAGCGAGTAAACACTCACTTTAGGAAGAAGAGCAAAGCGTGCCAAAAATCTCATTCACTGAGAGACAGTAAATCTGTCTTACTTTCAGCCGCAGGACACAGAGACAGAGAGACGCCTGTCACACACACACACACACACACACACACACCTTACTGTCAATACAACCGAGAGCTGATGTGGAAATCACTGAAACTCAAGTCTTGATAGGTTTGAATCTAACTAAAAAAAACTTAAGTGTTTCTCAGAGAGAGCAATAAAATCAATTGCTCTGGTTCCAGTTTAAATAACATTGATGCTCAGACTTGCTTAAAATCAGAAGTCAAGACATTTCAGTATAGATATGTCTTATCAAAACACAATATCAAAAACAAAAATCATGAGATAAACTTAAAATGAAAAAAAAAAGATTAAATTCATAATCTATAATATTATGACATTAAATGTATATATATATATATTATGGAACTATAATGGAACAAATGTGTGAGAAATGTATGATAATATTATATTATTATATTATATTCTATAATATAATATTGTAATTACTATTCACATTATATGTACAGTATAATTTAATATTACAACACATTAAATATATAAAAGTTTAACAAATATGTGGTAAATATATGATCATATTTTATTCTATAATGTAGAATATATTTTAATTATATATATATATATAGAGAGGGAGAGAGAGAGAGAGAAAGAGTTTATGAATTATATATTTTATATTAGTTTGTAAATTATATATTAATTATAGAATAAATAAGTTATATCAGATTATTATAATGTGATTATATATTTTCACACCGCAACATCTCACAAGTGATAGAACGATATATAGATAGACGGATAGATAGATAATATTATTAAATGTATAATTTTAGCATATGTGATATATAGTTATATAAAAAAAACAATTGCTCTGTGTGTGTGTGTGTGTGTGTGTTATTGAACATATAGAAACAGATGAAATGCATCACATCTCGTACGTGTCCTTTCTCGAGTGACTCTTGTGGCTCAGGAGAGTTTGTGGAGTTGCAGAGCTTCATTCTGAGAGTTGTAGGTAGCTGTGAACTGATATAGCTGTGTGTGCGGTCTCAGATCAGCTCCTTCACTGTTTCCTGCTCATCTACTGCCCCCTGCTGGACATTACATCAGCCCATATGAAGAATACTAATACATTAGGTCATTACTAGGTCATTTAATCCTGCTCTCATTTAAATGTGCATTTCTGTACCACATATCATAATCTAACAGTTTCTATTTAACACTAAAGTCATTTAGTAGACACATCTAGTGCATCAAGTTCACTTGACACTGACAAACAAGCGCTTCCAAACATACTCCTAATGCAAGTATTAAACAAATAAACAACCCAACAAATAATAAAGCAGGTGATTGGTGTGCACGGTCTTATTTAATGTTTGTTAACTAACTGGTGTATTAAAGTAAAGTTATATCTATAGAGCATACGAGGTCCAAAAACAACGCTCGAGTTCGTACAGAGTTCGCTCTCCACGGCCAGCAGAGGGCAGCAGAAGAAGAAAGAAGACTAATCTCACTGTGAACCTACCAATATATCTTTCAAGAAATCATATAAGTTCATATAAAAACGTTTCATTCTCTAAAAAGACTTTATGCAATTTCAGGATCGGAGGGATAAGGGCAAACCATGTGATGCCAAAGTAACGTCACAACTTACACATCTTTATTTTATTAGACAAAAATAGTAAATACATTTAGTTTGTCAAAGATATCACAATAAAGCTGAAAACAAAACATTTCCATTGTGGTCCTTGAAGTAAATCACAAACTCTATTCTTACACTGGCACTGCGTTATAAAGACAAGAATTACAGTCAAATTACAAACATGTACAGTCACGAATATTCACATAATACAGATTCATCCACAAAACAACCTACTTAAGAGACCATTTTTAGCTTTTTACCAACCATAGACAAAAATACCTTTAATATCCAGAGGTAATTTATTCCACAAAAGTGCCCCAGAATCTACAATCATACATCATAGTAATGAAATATCCATAAGACTTTGTTATTTAATGTTCGGAAATATGAAGGTGCATGCTCTGGTATTGATAATCTTATTTTAATTTCACTTTTTAGATCTAATGTGTGTTAGTCTCCTGTCTACAAGTATCCAATCAAGACACTTAAAATGGGAAACCTCAACATGTGTGAAACTTTATCGATAACTTTCTGATATTAAACAATCCCTCGCCTTAACAGAATTTTAGAAACTTTATTCAAATTCACATTAAAATAAAACAATAACAACAAGATGATGTCTTATACTGTAGCTGTTTTGATTAAGACATCTTGTTATGCAAAGTGCAGAAATATGACAAAAGACACTCGGTTTAGTATGCATTAAATCATATTAACGGGATAGACAGAAGATATAATGACCTACAAAATATGTTTTCCATTTAAAAAAAAAATTATTTTGTCAATTTAAATAATAAAAACATAACAAAATTAACAGAATAAATAAAAAAGATTTTGAAAAATACATTACACTATCTAAAATAAATAAATGAATATAAAATTAACATGACATAAAGTTGTAATAATTCAAAAATAAGTGCTCAAACACTGCACAACTAAGCTTTCATTAACTTGCATTTATTCAATTAACAGATGCTTTCATCCAAAGCAACTTGTATTTCACCAAGTTAATACAGAACGCTATTAGAAAATTTTGGCAGTCACAAGTTCACCCTAGTTCAAAAATAAAATGCATTTATTTCTTATTCAATATAGTTAAAATATTTAAACATATTTACTGACATATCACTGGACTCACTGATATAAAGATTATAATTAAGTTGTAGTACGTCTGCACAATGCACATTTCGTAATATTAAGCCTAAAATATGTTTTGACATCACTATTGGTGAGCACTGTGTGGTCTTCCAATAATACTGTCTTTAAAATGTAGGATGTTAAAAGTGCACCTGAAGCAGGCCTATACTTGCAATAGTTCCACTTAAGCACAAATCAATCATTTTATCTGTAGTTGGACTTCTGCACTACTTTCAGCTCTATATCGGCCTATACATACGAGAATGTAGACTATTTGCAGTGTACCTGGCAATAAATAGGCCTAAATGTATTTCAATTACATTTGAGTATTTTATAGAGATGCAAATAGATAAGGGGGAAGAAAAAAGCTGAGACGATTGCACAGACTGGTGACGTGCTGCAAACAAATTTTTTTTAGATATTTGCTTTGTAGTCACTTTAAGGTATGTTTCCCTTTTATTACCTTATATATCCAAAACTGTAAAAACAAAATAAATACAATAACATTGCAAATTTTTACAAAAATCTAAACTGAATATCTTTGGTCACAATCCCATGTTAAAAAAAGATGAAGTTAGGGTTATTTAAGACAATATTGGCTGATTAGATGACAACGCTGACCTAAAATCCAAAATGTTTGCCCTCTCTCTTCGCCGTTCCCACATCCTACACCTCAAAACGTTTTTAGACAGCTTTTGAAGCAAATAGTAAAGAAAATACTTCACAAACCCTCTGTATTTAACCTTGTAGGAGCCCAAATACATGCTTGGATCTAAATCTTACATGTGAGCTCTTTTGGTCCCAAAAAGGTGAGTTATCACTGAAAGGTGTGGAGTATCTATTTTTCATTATAGGCTACACAGGTGTGTAAAGAATCACATTTATTTTGAAAGGAAAATAATGCACTTAAATAGCAAACCAACTTGTTTTTCTTAAATATTTTGATTAGAAAGGCTTTATTAAAGTGATCATTTTAAAATGATTTGACATTGTTATGTAATACAGTGACATTCACACATTTTTAAGCGACCGAACACTTTTCGCGGTCGCCATTGCGCGAGATGTGACGCCTCATCACTTCTGGTACAGTTATTCTTCAGAAGCGTTTATTTCTCTCATTTAACAGTCGTGATAGACTTAAGGGCGTGAGTTTGTGAGTGGGTTGAGCATGCGTTTCGCCGAACTGGGCCGGTGGTTCGTGTTTCTCCACCCGTTTCCATTCGCCCAACCCCCACAAACCACAAAAGCCCGCCCTTCTTCAGTCCGAGCAACCGAACACGATAACACCCCCTTGCGCGACGTCACTCACACGATCATGGGACTTGTAGTCCACGGAGCTCAGTATCGAAGGCGCGCCGTTCGCTTCGAAACTACAAGCCCCAAACGTCACCACGCCCACCGTCCAATCTGAATATGTGGGAGTGGAGCATCCGCCCACAAAAGCCACAGCAATTTTAGAGTGCCTCAAATGCAATTGTGCATCAAAAAAGTGAACAATTGGAAATTCGGGAAATGTCGTGAGTGAATTCCGCACGCAAAAACACCCGGGGGAGAGAAAAACGGAGCTGCCCGCGCGTGACGGTTTGACATTCATAGATATTTAAATGGAAGTGGGTGGGCCTTCGCGCAGACGGAGCTCTCTGACAGACCTGCGCTTATATCCGCGGAGGAATATTATTTAATTCCGGATCTAACAGCGCAGATAGGTCCGTGGTGAGCGCGCGAGGGACCGCCGCCGTTCGACACGAGACGCCCGGAGTCGCTTGGCATTTTGTGCTCCGTTATTGAAGGGTGTTTTTGCATTGGCACCGCCCTTCCTGACGGGGTGGGTCCGTGCGTCAGAGCTGCGCCACAGTCTGCGGCCGCTGGAGAAAATAGGCCGTCCTTCTGCTGGGCTGTTGCCTGCCTTCTGCCTGCCTGCCTTTTTTCTCTTAAACAACTCCTCTCCGGGTTTCATTAATGCGGAATGAGTGGTACGTACCCTCCCCTCCTTATGCGTCTCCACCCCTTCATTCTCCATGCGTGCGTCTGTGCCATCTATCCATCGCTGTCCCCCCACTTTCATATGGGATCTGCTGTTTATTTGTGGCCATTGATCAGTTTTGGGTCTTGTGCAATGCCTGTAAGGGACAGGGAGGCTTGTTTGGGGAGATATTGATGTGTTTAGAGGTCTAGAAGGTTTTTGCATGAGCTTTTTGTCTTGCTTTTCTAGAGCATTGCATTGCATTTCTTTCATGTCCAACTCCAAATTCACCTTTGCTACCTTTGGCTTTGACTTTTTGTTCTCAGATCAAAAGAAGGAAGCCATGGCCACAGATGGGGGGAAAGCCAGCGGAGGCGAAGTTGGTACGAAAGGGAAAAGTTCTGGATCACAGGTATCCCAAATGTCAAGTTTGACTCGGATGGTGCCTTTTAAGTGCCCAGTTGTTTGTGCACCACAAGCACTTCCTGATTATTGCAGGGCGCTTCGGTGCACAGTTACACGCATCCACACTGGTTCCTGTCTTAACCTGTTACGCTTTGCAATACTTTGATAAAACATTTGTGAACTGTGTGAGGTATCGCTATTAATCTGTAGCATTTCAGAATCTGGACAAGAGTTTCATTATAATGATTTTGCACAAATATGCAGCGTCCAAAAGTCAAAAAAGGCATTTTTTTGTCTTTAAAATCTGGAAATAAACTCAAAATGTAAGATACAAAGAAACATAATGGCATCAAATATAAGACAAACATTGAAGAGTCTGATCTATTTCTTGGTCATCAAATAAATATAACCAAACTGGTGACAGTAGTACATGGACATCATGTTTTGTTCATGTCAACTGTATTAAAGTGAAAAAGAAAAAAAAAATCACAAGAAAATAAGGAAAAGACATTCACAAATTCACTGAAATGTTTTTTGTATTTGCAAATCTAAATAATATAAATAAGAGTAAAAAATAAAAGAAAATAAATGATAAATAATAATGCTGTCATTAAATATTTTATTAATATAATATATTCAAATTCTAAGTCTAGTAGCTTTTCACTGAAATATGTTTAAAATTTAAAGAACATACAATATGCATAAATAATTTATGTGACAACAAAGAGATCAGTAATCATGTTTTGGTCATGTCAGCAACACTACTACTGTCATATAAATAACATAATATAAAAAAATAATTATAATAATATGATAAAAATGTCTCTTATATCTTTAATTCATAAATGCATATTATATATAGCCTATATATATATAACAAAAACAAAATTAACTTTTATTCACACAAATACATTTAATTTTAATTTAATAAACATAAATATTACAAATAATGAGATATGAATAATGTAGATTATATCCTATAAATTAATTATTAGAAATATTATTTGTGACAGAAAACATTTCAGAAGCATTATCACTTGTGACTTATTTTTTAAAATATGATTTATTTATTGAACAACAATCTAAACAGATGAAAAATTATATTCTACATCAATTAGCATCAAAATATAAAAAAATGAAAGCATACACATCATCAAATCTGATTTGTGTTAGCAAATGAAAATAAAACGACAGCACATGAATGGTCTGTGTGAAAACAATGGAGATTAAGTTGTATAAGCACGAGCAAAAAAAGAGTTATGATATGTCCAAAAAACAATATTCCACTTTTGATTTCAGACTTTTACAACTCACTGTGCTTGAAATGTTTGTGTGTGTGGAATATTTAAGAGTTAGTTTAACAGAATGAGTTTTTTGTCATGAAGAGTTTGTCTCTCTTGATCGTGAAATGGAGAGACTGTGGTTCACACGCACACTTGTTCTTCCTGTGAGCCCGCCCACATCTGCTGACATATCACTCTCTCTCTATGTGTGTGTGTGTAGGATGCACAGCCGTCTCCTCTCGCATTGCTGGCGGCGACGTGCAGTAAGATAGGCGGTGTTGGCGGCGAGGGTCAGACGGCCACGCAGCAGCAGATAATAATCGACCCTAACCAGGGCCTGCTTCAGCTCCAGAACCCCACGCAACAGCTCGAGCTGGTTCCAGCACAGCTGACGGGAAACGGATGGCAGATCATAGCCACTTCCCCTGCCGCCACAACCAAGGACAGCGTTCAGCAGCCGGCCAACGAGAGCGCTGCGGGGCGAAAGGTCAAGGCGGCGGCTTCAAATAACGCACCTGGCTCACAGCAGCAGCAGCAGCAGTTTCAGATCATCCAGGTGCAGAATCTGCCGAACTCGTCCGGCGGGATTCAGTATCAAGTCATCCCTCACCTTCAGACCGCCGACGGACAGCAGATCCAGATCAGCCCTAGCAACTCCGCGGCCTTAAGCGTCCAGCCTGAACAGATCCAGCTCATTCCCGCCGGAAACAACCAAGCCATTCTGGCCACGCCCCAAAGGGCGGGATCCACCGGCATCGTCGCACAAAACCAGACGATTCCACTTCAAATCAGGCCGTCGTTTCCCTTGCAGCTGCAAACTATTCAAGGTACGCAGTTTTGCCAGAAAACATTTTTTTTATTAAATGGGTTAGTTCGTCCCAAAACAAAAATTCTGTCATAAAGTACTCACCCTCATGTCCTTCCAAACCTGTCAGACATCTTATTACGGTGTTTTTGATGAAATCAGAGCGCTATCTGACCCTACAGATAGACAGCAGCACAAATGAAATGATCCCAGATCTAGAAACGTAGTAAAAACATAGGAAAGACAGTCCATGTGACATCAGTGACTCAACTTCAGTTTTGTGACGTTTTTTACACCAAGAAAACAAAAATACTTTTCTCAACCATTCTTTTTCCCCCCAAGTTATGTCTTCTGCCTTTAAGGATCACGAAGCATACGCACACTCTCCCCCTTAGAGTAAATAACGCCTATTATGTTGCGTGCTTTCCCCCCCAGACGTAAACAACGCTGATTGCGTCAAATACATTCTTAAGTAATCTCCAAAATGGGCATAATTCAGGGGAGAAGAATGGATATGTATATATGTAAATGATGCTATTTTTGTTTTCTTTGTGCAAAAAAAGTATTCTGTTTTACCTGTGTTTTTACTACGTTTCTGGATCTGGGATCATTTCAGTTGTGTTGCTGTCTATGAAGGGTCAGATAGTTCTCTGATATCATCAAAAAAATCTTAAAGGAGTCATACAAAGCCAATTTTACACAATTTTATTTGATTCTTTAGGGTCTTAATGGAAAGTTTGTAATAAAGTTTGTTTTAAAATTTCTCAAAGATAAGCTAATTTTCCCCTGTCAAAAACAGCTCTTTAGAAATCACTCAGTTCTGTGTACTTCCCCTTTAAATCTTCACGAGCTCCGCTGAACCCGTCCCTCTTTTCCGAGGTGCTCTCAGAGGATCTTTTTTAGCCGTATTCATAGTGAAACTTGCTAATTAGCACATTATTTGGAAAAGGGATTATCAAAGATTCATTAACAGGCATTATACTCATTGCTTCTGTAGGTGAGGCTGGATCATGAATGATTCGCGCGAACATAAACGCATTTCGGTTGATCAAGGGAGCGTTTCCCTTCAGAACCAAAACTAACGTTAATCCTCTGCGTCTTCAGTCACTCAGATGTCGGGGTAAATGACTACTGCTCTGTTCATTAATACATTCAACAACAAAACACCTCAATCTCTTAGGAGTCTCGCTTGTCTCTGCGTCTCGGTCTAAAGACGGCTCACTCAGGGCGGGTCTGAGGTAAAACACCAGTTCAGTCTGTGTGACACGCTGCTGTCAATCAACTATTGTGGGAGTGGCCTCTGTCTGTGTGACGTCACATCGACATGCATTTGAGAATGGCTTGTTTTCAGAAGGGGCAACTTATTTTTATTTAATGAAAAGAAAACTACCTGTGGATCTTTATCATTGTAGGGTGGTTGTGTCTTACGGGTTTGAAACAACATGAGGGTGAGTAATTAATGACAGAATTTTAGTTTTGGAGTGAACTAATCCTTTAATGTCGGAGATTTTCGGAATGCATCGCGATTCCTCTGGAATCGATTCTGATATTAGATTTTAACAGCAGATGGCGCTGCATGCTTTAGAAACATGTTTTTCTGAATCCTTACACAAACCTAAAGTAGTCATTCATAAAATTTGCAAAGTTTGAAGTGTTTACAGTGGGCTTACATTAATCTCACATTATAAAGGTGAAATTACATGACTCTGCGGAACGCACACTCTTGAGAGCTCTTCTTCATGAGTATTTGAGTATGCAGATTACAAACTAGATTAAAAGCGCCACCTGCTGTTGAAATCTCAGCTCAGAATTGATTCCAGAGGAATCGCAATGCATTTGGAAGATCTCAGAATTGAATCATCGAAACATAGCTTATGTGCGTGATAATCGCATTCGACTAATTGTGCAGTCCTACTTTATAGTTATCTTTCTTGTTGTGAACATGCTTTATACTTGTTTTTTATAATTGCTTTTGCCATGAAAATAGGCTAAGATACTGACATGGCGCTAACTAAAAATATTCTACTACTATTCAAGGTACACAAGCGCCTATGGTGACGACGCTACCTATTAACCTCGGCGGCGTGACTTTGGCGTTGCCGGTTATCAACAATGTTGCAGCAGCAACAGGGGGCGGAGCTTCAGTTCAGTTTGTCCAATCAGGCGACGGAAGCATTTCAAATGGAAACCAAGCAAGCTCAGCGGAATCCATGTGCGTGACGGCCAGCAACGTGATCGCGGATGCTACGGCGTTATCTACTGCAGCCGAAAGCCAGAAAGACAGTCAAGTGGGCGAGTCGGATGCCCAGAATCTCGCTCAATCCAATGGTCTCCAATCCGCAGCCGAGCAGCCCGGCCAAATCCAGCAGTTCCAAATCGTAGGGCATCCGGTTCTCCAGCAGATCCAGATCCAGTCGCCCCAGCAGCAGGTCGTGCAGGGCTCCATACAGACTTTGCAGCCGGTGCAGCAGAACCTCCAGCTGCAGGCCTTCCAGAACCCTACGCAGGTTCTGATCCGGACGCCCACGCTCACCCCGTCAGGTCAGATCAGCTGGCAGACGGTGCAGGTGCAGAACGCCGGCATGCCTCAGCAGCTGACGCTTGCGCCTGTGACGTCCGGCTCCAGCGGGGGCACATTCACCCAGATCGCCCCGCTGACACTCGGCGGGTCACCCATCACGCTCAGCACCGCCCAGCTGCCCTCTGGGACCGGGGTGCAGACGGTGAACATCGCCGGGCTGGGGGCGGCTGGGGTGCAGGTACAGGGCGTCCCACTCACCATCACCGGCGTACAAGGTAAGCCCCTCCCACCTGTCATGTGACACCTGTTGAACTCAGTATATTCATAGTTTTCAGTCACGTGCCTGTATTTAACGCCTGATAAAGCCACTATTTGTAACGCTTCAAAAGCGGCACCTAGTGGTGAAGAATGAATTAGCATTTTCGTTAACACACAAGACCAACAAGTGCTACTATTTCATGATGTCAAATTAAAAGGGCTTGGGATTCAAAAAAAGACTTGTTTCAATGATTTAGAGTCGAATCTTTCTTTTGAGAACTTTATACACGTTGCACTTTCAGATTTAGTACTTAATATGTGTTCGTTCCATAGACTGTAAAAAAAATGGACGTAGTGTCCGTGACGTCACTGGTAGGTTTCTGAAGCGCGTTTTTGAAGCCTAAAGTGGGCGGAACCGACCGCCGCCATCTTGGCAACGCGTCACCGTGCGTCACTCCCGGATGATCCAAAATGGGCAATGAGGCGTGACGT
>JAUMHR010000076.1:18334819-18349583 GCA_032361145.1 Enteromius fasciolatus
GTATTGTCCTGCACTGACCCTACACCTAAACCTACCCCTTACAGGAAACTGTGTGCATTTTTAGATTTTCAAAAAAAAAACACTGTTTAATAAGCCTTTTGAATTACGGGGACACTGGAAATGTCCTCATAAATCACCTTCATATTGTAATACCTGTCATACATACCTGTCATTATACACATCTGTGTCCTCATAAACCACATAAACACACACACACACACACAAACACGTGTTTTCTTATTCTATAAATAATTATATACATTTTCAGGAATAATGTTTGACTGGAAGTGTTACAAAATCGATACATTTTTTGTGAGCAGTTATTTCTTGTAATATTTTTTGTAATTATAATATATTATTAATATTTGTATTACAACTAATTTAATATATTACATATTTTGTTTTATTTATTTATTTTTTTACCATAATATGCATTTAGAAAATTACCATAAACTTATATTTTTTTCTATATATAAACAGTGTGCATGTATATCTGTGTGTGTAAGATATAAGATGGGGTAAATCTTTTCTATATATGATAAGTATATAAAATTATATGGATGTTTAAAGTTTTAATTTTTTTTAGGTGAAATGTAAATTTAGATATAGATTTGTGATAAATATTTAAAATGTGCAGACTTCAGGGAGAGGGTGACATACAGTTTGTGTTAGTGCGTTCTTCAGATGAGTCTAAACTGAAAAGTAATGAACACTTAGGCCAGTAATCTTGGTAGTGTCTGATGGGATGTTTCTGCAGTTTGACTTTCGGAAGGGCAGCGCTTGTTTTCAGATGAAATGCGTTCGATGTGTACTGTAACTGATGCTTTCCTCTTTCTGCCAAAGAGACCGATGGGCAATATTTATTTATTCCTTTTTGTTTTTTATCGCAAGCCTTTTGTCTTAAAATAGCTAGTGTTTTTGTGTGAGCTGTTCTTCATCAACAGCACACAGGAGGAGATAAATACAGTAAATAAATAAATATGATGGATTGTAAAGGTCCTTGTGCTTTGTTTGCATGTGTCTGAATCCGTCATGTTTTCTCTCTTCTCTCAGGAGATCGTTGATAAAGACGGGCAGAGTAAAGTGTTGTCCTTCACCATCCCTTCCTTATCCAAGCCGTCAGTTTATCACGAGGTGAGTCCATCAAACATCTGCTTTAGTCTTGTGAAGCCTCAACACTGCTGACGTCTTTCTGATTTTGTTACAGTAATAAACATCATTCAGTTCAGCTGTAGATCAGACACTTTATTTAAAATATGATATTCGATAATATAAAATAAATATGATCATATATTTGTAGGAACAGTCAACGATACAGTGTATGGTTCAAAATTTATACCCAAAATCGTTAGGATATTAAGTAATGGTCATGTTCCATGAAGATGTTTTGTACGTTTCTTACTATGAATATATTAAAACGTAATTTTTGATTAGTAATATGCATTGCTAAGAACGTTATTTGGACATCACGCTCACAGCCCTGCTCTGCCTCTCTGTCTCTCTGCTCCGCCCCTAGCCGTCTTCCATTGGCTCCCTGGCCTTGACAGAAGGAGCCTTAGCCAATCACGCTCTGAGTCGTGTGGTGTACAGCGGGCCTCACCTGCAGCGGGAGACCTTCACCGCACAGAACAGGTGCGCATCAAATATTCATCCCGCGCCACACGCTTTTATTAGAGCCATCAATTTTTAATCAGCAAATGAGTGCTGACTGGGGATTGAATGCTGTGTTTTTCTGCTTTAATTTGATGATTTTAGGTTCGAGGTGCTGACGTTTCTGCTGCTGTGTTATAACGCGTCTCTGAGCTACATGAGCAGCTCGTCTCTGCAATCTCTGTGTCAGCTCAGCTCCAGGTTCGACACTGCGATCAGATCTGAGTGTTTTTTATAATGATCCCTGAGGGATGTGATGGACCGACAGAGGCGTTCGTCTCAGATGTCCGATGTTTGATCACCAGCTCTTTGCATGGTTGAAATGAAATGATGCTTTCACTGCTTTAAATGCTTGTTTGCTTTAAGAAGTATATCATCTTGAGCGGGTCTCCTGCCTCCTTGTGGTGTCACTGCCAACTTTCCGACCGATGTATATCAGCCAGGGCACTCATCTGACTGATATTTGGCTTTTTGAGATTTCCAGTGTAGGTCGAGCTCTATTTAGTTGATTAAAATAAGTTAATCCCTTTGGTATCAGTTCGCAGATCCTTCATTTATTCATTGATTGACAAGCCTATTTGTTTTTATTTATTTTAAGTGATCAAAAAATCAATTCCTTTAAATAAACGTTTTATTTATACATTAATTTATTTAAATCATTAGTTTTTATTTTAATGTATTAAATTCATAGTTCAATTATTTGGAACAATTAAACAAATATATTTAATTTTTAACAACATATTTATTCATTTATGCATTGTCATATTTAAATATAAATATTATTAATATAATATATAATATTATTTTTAATTTAATTTTAAATACATGTTCATTTACTTATACATTTAAATGATTCGTTAGTTTAAATAGATTTTGGTTTAAATATTTATTAAATCACTTTTATTTATTTACATTTGTATGTATTTATTGTCCATTATCCAAAACTGTTGGTAGGTAAATAAATTAATGAATAATTTATTTAAATGTAATAACTCTTCACTTGTTTATTTAAATGTATTCCTTTGTCTTTCTTTAAATGCATTATTTATAATTAAATTTTTATTTTTGTGAATAAATATTATTTTTAATATTTACATTTGATTTAACTTGACCTAGTTTATGTGCCTCCGTGTTCAGCTCTGATCTGCTCTCGTCGGGTCCCCAGGTCAGGTTTGTTGTGAATAATGCATTTCTTCATCTCAAATCCCCCATGATCCTCTCTGCTTCCAGTCGCTCTGATCCTCTTATAGACCTGAACCTGAACGCACTCCGATCTCTTTTCCCACACCGAGGGATGGTCACATGACCAATCAGCTGAGCGAGCAAAGATCATTCCCTTGACAGCAGGGCTCAGATCGAGCAGGTCAAAGGTCACATCACACTCCCTCATGGGCCCAAACACTGTGGATGATGAACGTGAACATGATTGAGGTTTTGATGATGTTGTTTGTGTTTGCTGGCGTTTCAGGGTCAGTATCTGTGGATATCCCCGGCAGCAGCTGCGGAGGTATAAAGGCATCAGCTCGAGGCTCATGGTCACGTCAGAGTTCCTCGTGCAGCTCATCACCGGCATTCATTTTGCACTGTGAGTCCTTCAGAACAAACCTGCTATCACAAGTGGCTAGTGAGGGGCGTGGCCTCAAATATCCTTACACTCCGCCTACCTCATTATCATATCATTCTAAAGTAAAACTAGGTAGATGCTAACTGAAAGAATAGATTAAATTTAAATTTAAAAAAATAATTACTTTTGTAAAGGCTCTGTATTCAGACCCTTTATTTTATAACGTGTTTTGTATTAGTTTCCACATTTTTTAAGTTATTTAATTACTTTTTTTGTGCATTACATTTTGTTCTGATCCTGCTTGCTTTAATTTATTCATTTTGATTCTTTTTTTATGTAGTGTTTAATTTTTATTAATTTTTTTTAGATCATTGGCATCTGCCAATAATCATGTCCATCTGGCTGATTAAAAATAATAAAATAATCCTTTTGTGTCGCGCTCTCTCTCTCTCTCTATGTGTGTGTGTCTCTCTCTGTGTGTGTGTGTCGTCTCTCTCTATGTGTGTGTGTCTCTCTGTGTGTGTGTGTGTGTGTGTCTCTCTCTGTGTGTGTCTCTCTCTCTCTCTCTCTCTCTCTCTGTCTGTGTGTCTCTCTCTGTGTGTGTGTGTGTGTGTGTGTGTGTGTGTGTCTCTCTCTCTCTGTGTGTGTGTGTGTGTGTGTCGTCTCTCTCTGTGTGTGTGTGTGTGTGTGTGTCTCTCTCTCTGTGTGTGCGTGTGTGTGTGCGCAGGTGTAACGGCGAGGTGGATCTGGGCTCGAGGGCTCTGGATGACGTCTTGTACCGATCGCAGCTGGAGCTCTTCCCAGAGGCTCTGCTGGTGTGTTTGACGCTTCAGCACAGATTACACTGATCTGTCCGGAGCATTTCTCACATTCACTCACTCACTGATCCTGACCAGCACAAGCTCTCACAGCAGCACACACACAGGAATTACTCGTGTTAGGGGAGTAAATACTTGCTCTGACAATGATCGGATTTGATAATGAGCCTTTATTAAAACGGAGGTGAGATTAAATATTTAAATGGAATCTGGTTTAATTATATATTGGTACATACATGCATACGTGACGTGCCTAGTTTGGGAATACATACACCAAACAGGGGAGATTTCCACACGTTTGTATTTAAAGAGATTGCTGTGTTGCTCTAAAGTCTGTCTCTGGCTCAGGTGGGAAACGCCATCAAGTCGTCTCTCCACGGCGCGTCTCTGAAGGCCAATAAAGAGGGGATACGCTCCATCCAGGTGGAGATCACTCCCACGGCCTCCCGAATCTCCCGCAACGCCGTCACCAGCCTGTCCATCCGCGGACACCGCTGGAAGCGCCACGGTGAGACTCACACTCCTCCTTGATGTCTTCAAGAAGTAGTCCGCTTCCAGAACCATCATTTCCTGATGATATACTCACCCCCACGTCCAAGTTATTTGTGTCTTTCTATCTTCAGTCACAAAGGCATCAGGTCTTTTGAGGAAAGCATTGTAGAATTTTTCTCCAAGTAGTGGACTTCAATGGTGCTCATCGATTTAAAATCAAAAATAAGGAGTTGTATCTAGTGAAACAATGTCAGAAATACAGAACCAGTGTTTACAAAACCAACATGCAAAAAAAGTCATTGCTATTTACAAAAAAAAGGTAAAGAAACGATGATAAAGAGTTAACCATGCGTGATCTCAGAGCTACAGCAATCAGAGCATTTGTGCTTAATTTTTTAAAAAATAAATAAATCAATTAGAGCTGTCCATTTAATGCGTTATTAAAAATAATGCAATTAAAATATTTTAATGCACTGGCTCCGCCCCCAGATCTGTAAAATCATCGTACATTTTATAAAGTTGACTGTTGACAAATATGAGGAGTGTCCAAAAATTTAGTAATGCCCTTAAATTCAAGATATTAAGGCAAAACTAACAGATGAATGAATGGATAAATGAATGAACGAACAAACTAATGATTGAACAAATAACTATTGAATGAACGAATGAATGAATATGTGAACTAATGCATGAGTGAACGAACAAATGAATGAATAAACGGGCGAACTAATGCATGAGTGAACAAACAAATGAATTGTTGAATGAATGAATGAGTGAACAAACAAAGGAATGAATGAACGGGTGAATGAGTGAACGAATGAACAGGCAAACGAATGAATGAGTGAACAAATGAATGAATGAGTGAACAAACAAATGAATGAATGAACGGGCGAATGACTGAATGAGTGAACGAATGAACAGACAAATGAATGAGTGAACAAACGAACGAATGAGTGAACAAACAAATGAATGAATAAACGGGCGAATGAGTGAATGAATGATTGAACAAACGAATGAATGAATGAACAAACGAATGAATGGGCAAACGATTGCATGAGTGAACGAACAGATGAATGAACAACAAACTATGCATAAAGGCATTTTTAGGCATTTCTTTTCTCATTAATTTCATAAAGAAGACGACTGCTGGCAAACAAGCTGCTTTATACTTTCACTGTATGAACAAAAATACTGAGATGTTTCTCAGATCGTCATCTTTTAGGTTCCATAGTTTATTAGGTCATTGTAGAATAAATGTTTGTATGTGTAATACATTTTAAATCAAAATTAAATATTAATGTATTAATTAATTTCTAAAGCTACTGTTTGTAATGGCTGCTTGATACTTTCTCATTTAACAAAATAATTTGCGATAAGTTAATCGACACATCATTTAATTATTATTAATAAATTTGAATCAACTGACAGCCCTAGTAGAAATATGAATGTTTTTCAGATAGTGACGGATTGTGTTTCGCTAGATAAGGCCTTTACTCCTCGGCTGGGATCATGTAGAGCTCATGGAGATGTATGTTTTTGACCTTTAAGTCGCTGGCCACCGTTGAAGTCCATTACATGGAGTAAAATCCTGCAATGTTCTCCTCGGAAAAATGTATTTCTTTGTGACTGAAGACAGACAGACGTGACCATCTTGGATGAGATGGGTGTGAGCAGATGATCAGGAAGTGTTTATTCTGGAAGTGGACCTCTCCTTTAAATCCCTGGGGTTTTTCCTGGGAATCCTGCTCGATCATAGTCATAATATGACGCGTTTAGCACCGATTTGCAGCTGCTGGGTTTGAGCCGGTCACATCTGACTAATTACAATCGCTCGTTTCAGATGTAATGAAGGGTTTTCTGTTAGTCAGCCCTAATTAAGCAGCAAACGCTCTCATTAGTGTGGTTTGCTGAGGCAGACGTCACCATTACTAGTGCTCATACTCCGGTTACTGAGAGCAAATTATACACGTTTGGTGTCTAAATCATCTCACTGAACCATGTAAAGCATCTGTGCTGGAGATAAAAACGATGCTTTATCATGCTTTCCTTTTGATAATATTAGATTTACTTTTGTGAGTCTTTTCGTTTGTAACTCAAGTGTTTCATAACGTGGAGGTAGTGCTGTTATCGTGATTAATCGCATCCAACATAAATGTTTTTCTTTACATTATATGTGTTTATGCTGTGTTTATTAATTGTTTATATTAAAACACACATACAATATATATTTTGAACGTATTTACATTTCTATATTTATTTTCTTATATTTTATATTATATCTAAATATATTTCATTCATAAACATGACATTTTCATTAAATATATATATATATATATACATATACTTAATAAATATATACAGTACATACAAATATATTATGAAAAGAAAAACGTTTATTTTGGATGCGATTTAATCGTTTGACAACACTAGTTTATATACAGTACAAATATATTTATATTTATTATTAGTATAAAAATGTATTTAGTATCTAATAACAGTTGTATTTTATAAGAATATTAATAATAAGCACATAGTATAAATACTAAACATTAGCATTTGAGCATTATTAAAACATCAGTAATATAACGCAACACATTAATATATAATATTTATATTATATAAAATAATTAAAATGTAATATTCATTATAATGTTTATACTACATATTATGCTTACAATTATTATTTTATTAAATAACTAGTTTTGCATAATTGTGTAGTTATAACACATCATAATATTTTAAGTACATTGTTTTGATAAAATATAATATTGTGATTAAATTGTTCTATTAATATTTTTAATACTTTTGTAATAAGATTATCATTTTAATTTTAGTTTCATAATAACGACATTTTCAAAAATGAAATATAGTTGTATTTTATTAAGTCACTTAATGATTATTATAATATTAATTAAATAAAATTAATTACAATATAATGTTATAGATATATTATGTCATCATAATGATATAATTATAAAATTAATTTTATAATAACCACATATCGCGATAAACATATCTTTAAAAAAATATAAGTTATGATAAAACAATAAAATTAATTTTATAATGATATAAAATAGAATCCTGTATTTAATATTAACCTTAAATTATAGTAATCATTATTTTAATTTTTTTTTTAATTATATTATATATTTTTTTAAAATGTTTTCTGTATGATTTTAAAATAATTTTCTAATATTTTAGTGCTGTCAAACGATGAATCGTATCCAAAATAAATGTTTCTGTTTACATTATATGTTTGTGTACTTTTTGTGCATATTTATTGTGTATATATAAAGCACTTACATACAGTATACATTTTGACAGTATTTACATGTGTATAGATTTATATTACTATAATTTCTATAATTATATAAATGCATGAAATGTATAAACATTACATATTTTTCTCAAATATACACATGCATGTGTTTGTATTTTTTTGTATATATATATATATATATATACACTATATATACGCGCACACACACTTACATTATGTAAACAAAAACATTTATTTTGCATGGGATTAATCGCAATGTATTGTTTGACAGCACTTAATATTTTTAAAGAATATATTATAGTTCATAAATAGCATCGACGAGACGCTTTCATTGCCATCTGTGTCCATTTTCATCTTATGATTTTGAAGTGTTTATGTTTGTCTTGATGTTTGAGATTTGATTTCCGTGTGTGTCTCATCAGCCGTCATGCATGTATCCGTGTGTGTGTGTCTCAGAGTCTCAGGAGGACAGTGTAGACTCCCCTGACTCCTGCGTGACGGGGCCCATCCCTGAGATTAGTGTAACGGGGGTCGGCGGCGAGCGGCTGCTCAACGGAGAGGCTCTGCGCAGCAGGACAGAGGGGGAGGCGCTGGGGGCCACCAGCGAGGTGGGGGTCGACCCTAGAGGTCAAGAGGTCAGGAGGCAGAAGTCTGTGCGGAGGCACCTAGAGGACGGGACGCCCTCCGCGGGGCGGGTTCAGTTCTAGAGCCCCAACCACCCCTCCCCTCTCCCTCGGGCCCAGAGGTACTGGTGTGGGCGGAGCGTCTCGATCAGACTCTTAATTATTCATGAGATGCTAACGCTTCCGAGGGTCGGCCGTCTTCAGGGTGAAGCTTGGCTTTGGGGTTTTCCTCTGGTTCAGAAGTAAACTCTATCGACTGTGTTCATCACCACAGTCAATCACTCTGTACATTGGTTTTGTACAAAGTCGCACAATCAGTTTCTTTTTAAATTTACTTCTGGTTTTGTTGGAAATATGTGGAAAATTGCAAAAGCAGGATTTAGATTAGTGCTGAGCATCCAAAATAAAAGTTGTTCTTTACATAATATATATGTGTGTGTACTTTGTGTATTTATTTATGTAAAAATAAATACACACATTCATGTTTATATATAAGAAAAATGTTATGTTTATATATTATAAATATATTTATATATGATGTATATGATAAATTATGTGAATATAAATAGTTACATGGAAATACAGTATATGTGTTTGTATTTATATATACATAATAAATATACACAGCACACGTATATTGTGTCAACAGAAACTTTTATTTTGGATGCGATTTAATCACACTGAATCATTTGACAGTACTAACTTATATACATATTATTTTAGATGTACATAAATATACATAAATAAATATGCAGTTTTTTTAATAACTTTGCATATTAAAATACAAAAAACATACAGAGAACTTTATATATATATATATATTTGTATTGTGATTATTATAAATTGTTGTTATTAGTTATTATTTTATTATATAAGCACTTTATATATATATATATATATATAAACTTTCTATATAAATATATTGTGTATTGTCATTTATTTAATTATTATTACACTATATTATTTTCTATAATTTAACATTAAAGTATTAGATATTGTAATTAAATTATATATTACCATTTTATGTACTATATTTTAATATGTATAATTATTCTAAAAGCACTTAATAATAACATAATAATAATGATAATTTTATTGTGTTAATAAATGTTGAGATTAGATATAATTGTAAAAACAATTTGTTTATTTATTCTTTTATTTAACCTTGGGGACAAAATATTTAATTATATATTATTATTATTATTTTTTTATCATTCACACTCGCACGTTATGTACAGGTATGTTTTATTTATTTTACTAAGAAAAATTCTTCTTATTATTATTATTTTTATTGTTGTTGTTGCAGTTAGATATAACTATTACGTTTTTTTATTTATTATTTTTTTTTTTTAATTTGGGTGTTTTATTGTGGTGATTGAGGTTTTATCACAGATATGGATAGAGCTTCTGCTGAAGCAGGAATATTATTAACCGTCTCCTCTTCTCTCTGTGACTGACCCTGGACTCACTCACCTCACTCCATACTTCTGTTCTCCTCTGCTCCTGAGTGTTTTCATCCTCAGATGCGCCGTTAAATCCGTCTCATGTTTGCTGCTCTTTCCCGACACTTCGCTGGGTTGTCAAGGGAAACAACCTCCCTTTAAGATGAGACAGACTGACAGGAAGTGATGTGTTGGATAGAGCCGTCAACAGCTCACTAATGTGAAGCTTGACTCAACTAGTCTCTTAAAACCTTCACAAATCTCTTCCATTATCAATCTGATCTGAACGTCTTGTCAGTCTGTTTCTCCTCTAGTTTGAGCTTCTGGTTATTCCTTCCTTTTCCCTCCAAACATCCCAACAGCCTCCTCTGCTTTCAGACTGTCCTTCTTATCCCCGAAACACTCTTACAGTAGAGTTTGCGGTGTACAGTTTGTATTTTCATCTGTCTGACCTGCTGATGCTCTTAAATATTATTTGTGCATCTTATTGTACTGGTGAAGAAGCATTTTCTAAACTTCAACATCACTGATCCTAAAATCTGCTGCTTATTAACACATTTTAAACTATATATAAACGTGTGTGTGTATATGTATGTATATAATTTTTTATTTATTTATTTATTTTAAACAAAGTCTCTTCTGCTCACACAGGCTTCATTTATTTGATCAAAAAGACTAAAATCTGTAATATTCACATAGTAAACAGCTATTTTAAATTATAACAGTATTTGACGACTGTACTGTGTTTTTCATCCTATAAGCACAGCCTCTGTGAGCAGAAGCCTTCTTCAAAAGCGTGTTAAAGCTTCCTGTTCTTTCTCTCTCAGACGCAGTGGATCTGGGTTCCCCGGATGAGCTGACGGAGATCGCAGAGGTGGACGAGGGCATCTGTACGCAAGCGTGCGCTGCTCCGAGCAGCCCTCCGACCATCGTCATCAGCAGCAGCAGCGGCGGGAAACCGGCCGGGAAGGGCCTGCGGCGGCTGACAGCCCGCTCCAGCAAAGACAAGGACGCTGCGAGCGGCACCGAGCAGCTGTCGCGCAAACAGGCCACCGTCCGCGCCATGAGCGAGAACCTGGAGCTGCTGTCGCTCAAACGCCTGACGCTGACCAAGAGTGGCTCGCTGAGTCTGTCGCGCACCGCTAGCGCCGTCTTCTCGCGCTCCTTCGAGCAGGTTAGCAGCGCCCTCGCCTCCAGCCCCACGACCAATCACATCGCAGAGGCGGAAGAAGGGGGCGGGGCTTACGCTGAACACCTAAGCCCCGCCCACCCGCACCGGCAGCGCTCGCCCACCATTAGCATCCACGTGACCTCTGACCTGTGACCCTAAATGGAGACGCTCACCGCTGCCACCTTGTGGCAGGATAACTGCAGCACCTTACAGGAAGTTTATTTTTCCCTTCGGTTTTCGTCAAGTCGAAAGTCATGTATTTTTGAAGTTTTTGTGTATTTTTAAATGCCGTTTCGGACGTGTTATTTCTTAACGTGTACGAAATGCTACGTATCGCAATGACTTCCGGATGCTTGATTACAAACCAGAGTGGAAAATCCTGTTAAAATTTGACTGTAACGAGAGTCGGATTCATGTGAAGTCAGATATTGTGTATTTTTAATGCCGATTCGGACACTTTCATTACTCGTTTTTTACGTGTGCAAACTGCAGTTCTTCTCTACGTATCCCAGCATGCACTGAGCTCCAACACGAACACGTCAGTTTCCAGGAATTCGAATGCTTACAAACCTGAGTGGAAATTCCTGAAGAAATCTGAGTTAAACGAGAGTCAGATTCACGTGAAGTCAGATATTTCCCTTTGGTTATTCACTTATTGCATACATTTACGTATAATATTTAATTTTGTATTAATGGCAAAATTTTTAATTAATAACAAAGCAAAATAAAATAGTGTAATTTAAAACACATTTGTTTGACTGGGATTTTTGTTGTTTTATTTGCCTTTCGTTATTAAGCAATTCAAGGAGATTATAAAACTACATGGATAAATGCTATATTTAATTTACTTTTTTTTGTTTTTTTTTGTTTACTGTATTCTTATAAACGCAGCCTCTGTGAGCAGAAGAGTTTCAAAAACATTTAAAAAGTGGATTTGGGTTTCATTGGGTTTCAGTGTCCATGTGACCTCTGACCTGTGACCCTAAGCAGAGACGCTCACTGCTGCCACCTTGTGGCGGGAAACTGCAGCACCTTACAGGAAGTCTTTATTTTTTCCCTTTGATTTTCATCAGTCGTGATCGATTACCAAAGTCGTGTATATTTGAAGTGTTTGTGTATTTTTAATGCAGATTCGTACAAATGATGGACATTTTTTTACGAACTGTTACGTTTCTCAATTACTGGGAAATCAAATGCTTAATTAGGAACCCGAGTGGCAAGTCCTGTTTAAATCTGACCGAAACGAGTCGGTTTCATGTGAAGTCAGATATTGTGTATTTTTATTGGCAGTTTGGGCACTTTTATGGTATTATTACTCTATTTTTATGTGTGCAAACTACAGTTCCTCTTCTCTACGTATCCCAGCATGCACTGAGCTCCAAACTGAAGTAGTCACGTCACAGTTTCCAGGAATTCGGAAGCTCTATTACAAACCCGAGTGGAAAATCTCGTCTAAATTAGATTGAGACAAGAGTCGCATTCACATAATTTACATATAATATAACATTTTGTATTAGTTGCGCATGTTTAATGAATAAAGCAAAATAAAATGATAGTGTAATTAAAATAAATTTGACTGGGATTTTTATTTTCTATGCCTTTCTTGTTTAAGTAATTCAAGGAAATTATCAAATTGCGTACATATACACGCAATATTTATTTTAGTTTTTTTTGTTTTTTTTTACTGTATTTTTCATCATATAAATGCAGCCTCTGTGAGCAGATTTTTACAGCATTTAAAAAGTGGATTTGGGTTCCAGTGTCCACGTCACCTCTGACTTGTGACCCTAAACGAAGATTCTCACCGCTGCCACCTTTTGGCAGGAAACTGCAGCACCTTACAGGAAGTCAGTTTATTTTTTTCCTACAGCTTTGGTCAGTTGTGACTACAAAAGTCATGTATTTTTGAAGTGTTTTTAATCCATGTGAAGTCAGATATTGTGTATTTTTAATACCGATTCAGACGTTTTCATGGTATTATTACTCGATTTTTACATGTGAAATGTAGTTCCTCTTCTCTACGTATCCCAGCATGCACTGGGCTCCAATCCAAAGCCATCGCGTCACAGTTTCCAGATATTTAGATGCTTTATTACAAGCCTGAGTTGAAAATCCTGAAGAAATCTGACGGAAATGAGTAGTGTTCATTATAAAGCAATATGGTTATTGTATGAATTGCTGTATGTGAGGCCATATGAGATGCTTTGACACGTGAGGCAGGCGGGTTAGTATTGGTGGTTAAACTGGTATTAGTTAACCACCCGTTCATGTGTCACACTGATGTCATGCAGAGACCCATCAAACAGTGTGATTATAAGCCAGAAATCATAAGAAATATGTGAATCTGATGAAAGCATTGATTTTCTGCTTTTATTGCCGCATCACTGCTTTTGCACCAGTATCTATCTGGTTTTATTGTTTTCTTTTTTTAAGAGGATGTTTTTGAAGACGTTTCATAACGGTTTGTGTTTTTAATTTGAAGTGGATCATCAATAACAGTGCTCGTGTCTGTGCTCAGATTATTTGGAGAATGTGAATATCTTTGTTGTGAATTGTAAATATTATTGTACTACATTAATTTTTTGCCTTTTGTCCAAAAAAAGTAACATGGTTACAGTCTGAAAATAAAGATTTCTATTTCAATTTGCCTCTGGATTTTTATGTATTAAAGAAAAATCTCCATAAATATTGTTTTAATGTTACATTTAAATACTCTAAACATATTTTTTTACCCCATCTAAATGGTTCTGAGATTAAATCCTTGAATGTTTTGTCAGAAAAGAATGTTGATTTTTGAATTTTATGGATATATTATTTTATATTAAAATTAAAAAGTCAATCAAGGATTTGTGGACATAGTAATAAAAAAATAAATAAAAAAACATTAGTAGGATAAAACGTAAAGTTTTTGTAATGGAAAGTTAAATTGAGATCCTTTTGAAGGGTCATGATTTCTTTAAATAAGATTACGTAATTATTGGAATTCAATGCTATTTTTATTAAGGCAATATAGATGGGTTGAGTTGAATTCATAGTAAATTGCTGTCATTTTTGTTGTCAATTGAACATACCAGCTTCTACATAATCAAAATATTAAATATTTTATTATTTTATTGAAGTAAATTGTCAATAAAAAAAACACATTTATGTGTAATATTTAATTTAAAAATAATACATTTTTCATAAAGCAAAATAAAACTAGAATTTCTCTTTTCATTATTTAGTAATTCTGTAATATTCAGTAGTATATTGACAAAAAGCATACATTTACATTAGCATTTAATTTAGTATATTAAGGATCAATTCGTTTATTTGCTTTCATTATATAATATTAATATTTAAAATAAATTGTCAAAATGAATGCATTTATAAATTTAATTTAGTGTTAATGTAAAATTTTTTCATAGAACTAAATAAAAAATAATAATATTGCATTAAAATGTATGCGTTTGACCTTTCAATATTCACATATTTAAGTAAACTTTCAAAATGCATTCACTTAAATGTAATAATCTATTTAATATGGCAATTTTAAATTAAGCAAAATAAAATAAATATATATGCACAAATATTTTATTTTGCTTAATTTAAAATTGCCATATTAAATTATAATTATGTAATATCTATATCTATCTATCTATCTATATATATATATATATATATATATATATATATATATAATTACACAATTTTTTTATTTTGATTAATTTAAAATTGCAATATT
>JAUMHR010000076.1:18349683-18362768 GCA_032361145.1 Enteromius fasciolatus
ATAATTACACAATTATTTTATTTTGCTTAATTTAAAATTGCCATATTAAATTATAATTATATAATATCTATCTATCTATCTATCTATATATATATATATATATATATATATAATTTCGCAATTATTTTATTTTGCTTAATTTAAATTAATTTATATATATAATTAATTAATTAAATTATTTATTTTTTCATTGTTAAGCAATTCAAGGAAATTAACAAATTGCATATAATTTTACTTTGGTACTAATGACGCGTTTGTTCATAAAATAAAATAAATCTGTGTCAGACATAATATTGTGTATTTATTATGCCTATGCCCTGAGTGACCGCTAGATGTCAGCGTGTCGCTTTTTTGGCGACTGTCGCAAAACTGCAGCCGTAGGTACGGCGTCGCACGCTTTCCGGCATCCACGTGCTTCCTGCGCTCTTCCGTGCCCTTCACCGCTCCGCGTCGGATCCAGAGACGATCAAATCTGCGTGAAATCATGGCCAAACTGAGCAAAGAGAGCAAGCAGCGGCTGCAGCAGGTGTTCCAGTGCGGCCAGTTCATCATCCGCTGGGGCTTCATCCCCACCGTGCTGTACCTGGGTCAGTAAAACCACACTCACCTGCATCAAACCCGCGACTCCACATCAGCATCACCACTCATCTGTGCTCAGAGCAGGCCTGTGAGGGGCTTTAGAAACGTGTTTAGCGCTTGATAAGTCAAACATCACTATTAGTGATAGTCCTGAAGAGTTAGTGAAGTCAAACGAGACACTAGCACGAAGTACACAATACGCGTGGATAATGTGAACACACACAAAAATACTGGACAGCACAACTGTTTTCAACATAATAATAATCAGAAATATATTTTGAGCAGCAAATCAGTGTTTTAGAAAGATTTCTGAAGGATCACGTGACACTGAAGACAGGAGTAATGAAAATACAGCTTTGATCTAAAAAATAAAATACATTTTAACAAAGGTCAAAATAGAAAACAGTTATTTAAAATTCTAATAATATTTATAAATTTTTATTGTATATTGGATCAAACAAGTGCTGCCTTGATGATCAAACAGACGACAGTGTGGGCTATGGCTGATTTAATGTAATCATTATATATAATAGGTAAATAAAAATATTAAACGCATTAAAGGCTTGTTTTACTGTATTTACAGATAATGTGCATGCAACATTTTGCTTTCTGAGAATAATTTAATGATAACATTTACATGAAGGCATCTTACTGAAGGTTTAAAGCGATTCTGAGATTGTAAAGAAGGTCAAAATCAAATAAGCTCCAACCATGTGCGCAATTGTTCAACCTCCGAAAATCAAACGTGATGCAGAACCTTGTATTTTATTGCTTAGTGCTTAGAAATTTTGTCCACTCACCAAAGCCAGTATTTACCCGCACACACAAATTAAAACCCACCCGGTCTGGCAATGCTGTGCAGAAGTGTTCAAACCCCAAAAATCACACGTGACGCAGAACCTTTTAAAATGAACACTGATTAACATGCATTTGCGAGAGGGGATGAATACCTTGAGAGTTAATATCTCATTACAGACTTTCGCTCTTAAGAGTTGTGAGATTGAAAACCTGCAATAGACAGAAAAGTCACAATTATGAGAAATAAAGTCAGGATTGTGAGAGAGTTTCACAGAATTGCAACGTTTTTCCTCACAACTCTTTCTTTTCTCAGAATGGCACATTTATATCTGACTTCATGTCTCAATGTTAGTCAGAAATAACTGTGAGAATGTTCCCCAGACGCTGCATCAGTTCATTGTTAACTTGATTTCTAGATAAGTGTCTAATTTAACTTAGTTTTATTAAATATTGTCCATCTTTCTAGCTTCTGGTAATGTCACGGTGTAGTGTTTTACATCACTGCAGGGCTTCTGGGATGTGTTTGTTTGGGGTTCTGCATCATTTCTGATCGCAGTGTTGAGTTTAATGTGATTGATGCATGTGTTACGTGTCTGCACGCATCACTTCCTGTCACCGTGACGCTTCGTCCTCATTATTACGGCTGTGATCAGCGCTCTTCCGGACGGGACGGGGTCAGAGTTTGTGTTCCCGCCGCGTCATCAGGCTTCAGGGACTCCGCTCTATTTTCAGATCCTCAGAAATTTGCCTGCCTCTGTATTTTTGGCACGACGGGAAACGTTTAAAGACAAATGAGATGCAAAAGGAAGTTGTAGCTTTTTGTGTGTCTGTTACACAGAAAAGCCCCGGGGTCTGAACATTAGCATTTGTGAAGGAGGAAGACCGCGGAAAACACTATCATACAAATATATGGGTTAATTCTGATTAATTATGTAATATGTGACCCTGGACCACAAAACCAGTCTTAAGTCCCTGGGGTTTATTTGCAGCAATATCCAAAAATACATTGCATGGGTCAGAATTATTGATTTTTTAAATTTTTTTTTATGCCAAAAATCATCAGGAAATTAAGTAAAGATCATGTTCCATGAAGATTTTTTGTTAAATTCCTACTGTAAACATATCAAAATGTCATATTTGATTAGTAAAATGCATTGATAAGATATTCATTTGGACAACTTTAAAGGTGATTTGCTCAGTATTTCGATTTTTTTGCACCCTCCGATTGCAGATATTAAAATGGATGTATCTCAGACAGATATTGTCCTATCATAACAAACCATTCATCAATAGAAAGCTTTATTTATTGAGCCTTCATATGATGTATACATCTCAGTTTTGTTTTGTTTTTTCTTATGACTGGTTTTGTGGTCCAGGGTCACACACATATATGCGACTGCTAAAAAACATTTGTTTATGATACACTACAGCTTGAAAACAGATTATTTAAAAGAAAAGCAATTATCTTATACTAATAATAGAAGGCTGCCATAAAAATATAATGTATAGAAATATAATAAATATATATGAAAGTTATATATAATATAATTATTACAAAATATATCATGTAAATATGTTTATAGCACAAAAATATTATATAAAATAAAGGGAACCCTAAAATAACACGTCCTAGATCAGAATTAATGAAATATTCTTATTAAATTCTTTGTTCTTTACAAAATCACACAAAAAGTATTAATGGAGACCCATGGAGGTCTAGCCTGGCTTCCGCGACTATAAAGCTCACAGGAGCTTAGTCTGACCAAGCTACCTTACTACCTGCCTTCTGGGAGGCGGGCTTAACCTGCGTCCGTCAGATGCCTCTGTATACTACTGGACGAATCTACAACCAATCAGACCACTCATTCTGATGACGTATGCGTAGCGACGGAACCTGAAGACACCGTAACCTTCATTCAGTAGGAAATGTCTTTACTTTCTTTAATTACTTCTGCTCCGTTTTCAAAGAAAAGCTGTCATGAAAATTTCTCAAAACAGCTGCAACAGCAGAGCCCAACGATTGTTGCCGCTCGGTACACGCCATGTTTGAAATGGTTCTCAGACGCAGAACTGCTGCGTCATCGCGTTACACCCGCCTCAGTCGTGCCGGGGGGGCGGGAGCTCGTTTCTCATTGGTTCCCATTTTTTTGGGAATCTGAAATGCTCTGAAACAGCAGCTTGGCCAGACTAACTTTGCTCGCGAAAAGAATGTAGAGTCAAAGGAAGTATGAGCGGGCCCAGGCTAGTGCAGGTCTGGATTTGGAGTCACACTCAACATTGAAGGGGAAAAGCGAGCACATGGAGGACTGTGCGGTCCTCCAGAGAAATGCCACCCCACACCATTACTGCCCCGCTGCCAAACCGGTCATGCTGGAGGATGTTGCAGGCAGCAGAACATTCTCCTCGGTGTCACGTGTGCTCAGTGTGAACCTGCTTTCATCTGTGAAGAGCACAGGGCGTCAGTGGTGAATTTGTCAATCTTGGTGTTCTCTGTTGAATGCCGAACGTCCTGCACGGTGTTGGACTGTAAGCACCACCCTCACCTGCGGACGTCAGGCCCTCATACCACCCCCGTGGAGTCTGTTTCTGACCGTTTGAGCAGACACATGCACATTCCTGCTGGAGGTCATTCTGTCCTCCTACGGCCTCCTGATGTACGAATGGTTTATAATTTCCGCCGTTTGTCTGTTCCGTTCACACAACAGCGTGAGAAACTGATCGTCAACCAGTGTTGCTTCCTAAGAGGGCAGTTTGATTTCACAGAAGTGTGATGACCTGGAGTTACATTGTGTTGATTAAGTGTTCCCTTTATTTTTTTGAGCAGTGTATACATGTGACTTACCAAAATATGAAATATTACAATATCTATTTATATAAATTTGTATTACATATTAACGTATGTTATAAACAATATTAATGTAGATCAGTATGTATAATTGTTAAAAAAAAACAAATTATATAATGCAAGTACAGCATCTATAGAAAGTGTAAATAAAATATATAAATAAGAACATGTATGAATATATAATATTCAACTATTCTAAAATTCTACAGATAAATGTATAAAGTATTTAAATGTGAAATATAATTATACTGTATGATAAACATCTGTTAAACAAGCCTGAGCTCTGTCTCTCACATATATGATCATTTGAGCTAAATGATGAGTCCAGCGTGTTTGAAGTAATATAATACGAAAAGCAGAATAGTGTGTGTCTGTCGTCTCACTTCTCGCTCCGTGTGTGTTTCTCAATAAATAAAGTGCAGATGAATCAGCGATGACGTCTGAGTTCTTCGAGGTCTCGCACGGACCGGGTTTTGGTTGTGTCAGTCCGTCAGTAAAAACAGGAAGGATTTTCTTGAGACCAGGCTGCAACACAGGACTTTCTGATTCCAGACTCCGGATCTGAGGCAGTTTCTCTCAAGTTTCTGTGAACGAGGAATCCAGGCTTGCTAAAGACCGAGTGAGAGCGCTGATGTAATGCCAGACGTGGACCGCAGCAGTCATCCTGTACATCGGTCTGCATTAGGTCATGTAGTAAAGTTCGAGAAACCCACGATGAGTCTATCACAGGACAATCGAACCCAGGATTTGTGACGACTGTAAACCCTCTTAGATACTGTACATGTTTTTTTTCTTAGAAATGTTTCACTTATTTTCTGCTATTTTGCGTCTCGTTTGTCTGTTTTAAATGATATTGAATGTCAGCTGCTCTGTAGTTCAGCAAATCTCACAAAAGCTGAAATATTACCCTGAAATAAACTGAATCACGAATTGACTTTAAGATGCGAATCATACTTTTCTCTCTGGTCTCTGTGGATTGTGATGCACAAATAACGACTAAACACTAAATAATAATGATTCCTTTCTGATTGTAGTGTTTGTTGTTTCGCTCTTATGCTGATTTAAATGAGAAAATGTATTATTATAGTAATGAGGAACACTATTGAGAATAAAGGAATTACAAAAACTACCAAAGGAATTGGAGAAAACTTATTTAATCTTATTTGAATATATTATTCAGATTTACTAAATAAAATAGAAATATAAAATAGATTTAGAATTACTAATTAAATATATCAATTAAAGTTGTTAAATATACATTTTAAAATAGTTAAATCAAATTTTATAATTATATAGTTTTTATGCAATTTTAAAATAATTGTGTAATATTTTATCAAATATTGCTTTATATTGTTGATGTACTTGTATAAATGTGTAGTAATGTATTTTTACATTTTACTTTATATATATATATATATATATATATATATTCTAATTCTTTTATTTTATTTGTTTTTCTGAACAATGTTTTTTCCAGGAGTTTCTTCTGCTCATTAATGCTTCATTTATTTGATCACAAATACTGGACAAAATTTCATAATTGTCAGAAAAGATTTATATTTTTAATAAATGCTGTTCTTTTTAACATTTTATTCAAAGAGTCCTGAGAAGAAAAAAAGTATCACAGTTTCCAAAAGAAAATATTTGTCAGGGCATCATTGCTAATTCTAATAATAAATCAGCATGTGAGAATGATTTCTGACACTTCAGGCTGGAGTAATGACTGATGGAAATTCAGCTTTGCATCAGAGAAATAAATTATATTTGAAAGTAATTTAAAGAAGATTTTTCTGTATTTGTGATGAAATAAATGCAACCTTGATGAGCATAAGAGACGTCTTTAAAAGACATTACTGATCCCAAACTTTGTGTGTCTGTACAGTGGGGCAGTATTTAGTCAGCCACCAATTGTGCGAGTTCTCCCACTTATAAAGATGGAAGGCCTGTAATTTTCATCAGAGGTACCCCTCAACTAACGAGAGACAAAATGAGAAAAAAAGAAAATCCAGAAAACCACGTTGTAGGATTTTTATGAATTGATTTGCAAATGATGTAAAATAAGTATTTGGTCAATAACAAGATTTCATCTCCATACGTTGTTATATACTCTTTGTTGGCACTGACAGAGGTCAGAGGTTTTCTGTGAGTCTTCACAAGGTGTTCACACACTGTTGCTGGTGTTTTGGTCCATTCATTAGAGCAGTAATGTTATGGGGCTCCCTCCAGAGGTTTTCCCTGGGGTTGAGATCTGGAGACGGGCTAGGCCACTCCAGGACCTTGACAAGCGTCTTACGAAGCCACTCCTTCTGTGAGAGCCAGAAGAGATGAGCAAATACTTATTTTATCCAGGAATTTACCGATTAATTCATTACAAATCCTACAATGTGATTTTCAGGATTTTTACCTCATAGTTGAGGGATACCTATGATGAAAATTACAGGCCTCTCATCTTTTTAAGTTCGAGAGCTTGGTGGCTGACTAAATACTTTTTTGCTCCGATCTGTATGTGTGTGTAAATATATAATATATATAATTTTTTAAAATTTTTTTATGAGTTGAAGCAGTTCATGAAATGCCCGGTTCACATTTCTGAATCTTCCCGGCATCGATAGAAACGTATGTGTTTTTTAATGTATGTATTTCTGTGCCAGGATTCAAGCGAGGAGCCGATCCAGGGATGCCTGAACCCACAGTCCTCAGGTGAGCTTTGTGATCTGTGCACGTGAAGATCTCGCTGTTTGCTGAAGATGAGCCTGAGATCATCCGTTTTGTCTTTCAGTTTGCTCTGGGGATGAAGAGCAGTCCGTGAAGACTCGTCCTTCATCTTCATCACGAGACGTTCGCTGGGATCTGACCTCTGCGCTGGGATGTAAATACTTCACTGTCACCCAACGCTTCTGTGTTATTTTAAGACTTTCGCTTCCTCGTTGCGTTGAGAAACACAAAAAAAAGTTTTTTTTGTTTGTTTTTTTTATTGAATCTATTACAATCATTGTAAACAATCAGCTTGTTCTCACATTCGGTTTCAAATAAATGAAACGAGTTCATAAATACATGCATCAGCACTGGTTTTCAGTATCCTGCACATGATAAAAATCCCAGTTCACATTAAATACTGGCACATAAATATCACATTTATAAATATCAGTGTTCAATAAGTTAAAAGCACAGACTCATAAATATTAAGTTATTCTGCCCTGAATTAAATATCTGCGGGGTCAATAAATAAAGGTAAGAGAGGAATGAGTTAGTTCTTGTCGGAGCTCCAGATCGCAGGCCTCTTATCTTTGGCTCGGCGCGCAGACTTGTGTTTGCTCATGTAGTTGACGGCTCTGCACGTGTCGATCAGCGCGCTGGTGAAGTTGAACAGGATGGAGTGCGCCGTGGTCTTGCGAGTCCAGGCGGATGTGGCCGATAGAAGAGCGCTGGAGGTCTGATCCACCTCTCCGTCTGATCTCTGCAGCTGCAGGAACAAACCCTCGTCAGAAACACCGCTGAGCTCAGACTGACTGTTAACACTGGGATACTCCACGACATACATTTGCTGATGCCAGATACATATATATATATATATATATATATATATATATATACCAGTACTAGTAGAAATCTAATTTAAAAATAAGTAAACTAATAATTATATAATTTACTAATATAAATGATTATTAGTGCTGTCAAACAATTAATTGTGTACTATATGTTGTGTATATAAATATACAAGTATATATTTGGAAAATATTTTGATGTATATTATAAATATATTTCAAATATAAAACACTATAATTTTTGGAAATATATGCATGCGTTTTTGTGTACTTAATAAATATACACAGTACACACATGTACTTATTTTGGATGTGATTCTTTGTTTGACGGCATTAGTATTAATCTGTGTTTGAAAAAAAAGAATGATTCTCAATTTATAATGCATTTAGAAATGAGATTTATTTTTAGATTTAAAAATAAATTAATGCTGCTAATTTGTTCATTAACACAAACGTTAATAATAAGTGCTTTAGTTATTGTAAAATGTTTTCATGTTTAGGCTTTAAAGGAAAAGCATAATCAAATGCATTAAATTATTTAAAGTTATTTATTTATAAAATAATTTATATGTGTGCATATAAATTCTAATATATTATTATAATCAGCTAAGTTGTTATACTTTTGTTTTATATTAATATATATTTTTATATTGAAATACTGTAAACTGTTAGCAGATATTTTACTGTTGAAATAAAAGGCCACCACAACTCCTAATAAATGAAATGGGCAGATGTGTATAAACAAACCAAGAAAAGCAAATAATCTTTAAAAAAAAAACCGCGCAGCTTGGTGACGTCAGCGTACTGTACCTGGCTGCTGAAGGCCTCCAGAAGGCGTTTAGTGCTGTGTTTGATATTGTTCACCAGAGTCGAGGTCAGGTTCTCCTTCTCGATGAAGCTCCAGTTGTCTTTATACCAGCTCAGGACGCTGTAAATGCGGCTCAGACACACGTCCTGAAACAATCGTGAGAGCATTCGTCAGGTCACTTACGAGCGTTTATCAACACTTCAACAGAAACGTTTACTGGATAAAATATCCGCTAAACTGTAACAGTAAGAAGAGCGAATGGTTCGAGGTGATTCGTACAGAGCTTCGCGTTTTATCGTTCGCCTCCGTCAGTGGATCGTACGAATGAGATCGCACAAATTCATAGAAATAAATAGTTCTATCTTATGGTTTATTAATGTAAAGCCGCTTTGAATCATTTTATAGTAGAATGCGGGATACTCTACTCTTTTATTTTAATAGCTAGCTATAATAATGCAGTTATTATATTTATTACTGCTATTGATGCATTGTTAATTTATTATTATTATTAGGAGTATGGAAGGTATGTAGTTACTAAAAAAAGACGCATTCTGCCAAATATGACCTTTCAGTCTTAATAAAAATTTTAAGAACAAAAAGTAATTGAATAAATGGAAAATAAATTATATAATAATTATAATAAACTAAACTAATAATATTATTTAATAGAAATGTAAATATAAAATGTAGTAATGTCATTTTGCATAAATATAAAATATAAATTAAAAAATAATTGGTATAATAATAATAATAATAATATATTTTGCCATCATTAACCTTTGTTAATGTTTATAAAATGTTAACAAAATATTGTTTGTTCGTATTAATTCATAATGCATTCAAAAATTGTTAAAGTGTATACAGGGACAATGAAAATGTTTCCAAATTTTAATAAACTAGCGGAGGGCACAGAGAATCGTTCTTTAAATCGAACAAAGAGCGATAAAGTATAGGCGCAGTAATTTGAGAGGAAGTGCTCTTACTGAGCTGAAGTTTCTGGACAGACATCCATCAGAGGGCTTGAGGAGAGGAGTATTGATCCTCGCGCCTTCAAAGGCCGTCATGTTCATGGTCTCTCTGAAGTCCCTCTCAAACTGCAGACGGAGGAGCTCAAAGTAAGTCTGAGTAACACAAAGCATCTTTGCATTCCTGTGTGTGTGTGTGTGTGTGTGAGTCGCACCTGCTGGTCTCGCAGCATCTTGACGTCTTTGTGTAGTTCTTTGGCCATCAGATACCATTTGTGCCGGTCGCTCAGAAGACTCTTTCCATCCACGTCCTGAGCCTCGGCTCCAGATGTCTCTGAGAGTTCGGAGAGGCCGCTGAAGGCAGGCAGCGCATGCAGCCGAGCGAGGAGCACTGCGAGGACAGCGGTCAGGAAGAGAGCTGCGTCTGAGAGAAAGAGAGAAAGTGAAGAGCCGTGTCTGTACGAGAACATCCATCCGGTTGTTTTAACACCCTGCACTTACTCTGAGCTGACCACATCCTGATTGAGCAAGTTAGTGTGCGACGTCTTCAAGAAAACTCGGGAGACTTCTGATCTACACTTCTCGAGTGTTTTTATACACACACTTGAGGAGTTTCCACTCCACCCGCCTTTGAAACATTTGTCGTCATTTAAGAAACTGCCCTGATTCTGATTTTCATAAAATAATTTTTCTTCATTTACTTTCCCCCCCTCAAAACTCTGAATGCCACAAGCTGAGTCAGGTTTAGATACTTTGATTGATTGTAATTAAGTTTAAATACTTATACTGTGTGTATAACACACATGCACGCTCTTCATAGTCGAGGAGTCCGATTCAACTCTCAGTCCAATATTAGTGGGGTGTTGTGATCATGCCATTTGACTACATGGAGGAGCTCAATGTCTGATTTCACACAGAACTACAGGTTTTCTCCCAGCTATTAAATAATGCTGTAAATAAGAATCTGAAAAGACAGAAGCTTTAAATATGTATTTTTATATGCAGTCTATATATATATATATTAGTGCTGTCAACAAGTTTTCATTAACACATTTATTATAAAAAAATACAAATACACACACGTATATATTTCATTTTATATACAAATTTAATGTTTATATATTAAACATTTATTTATTATATATATACTGTAAATGTGTGTATGTATATATACACATAATAAAGATACACCAAACTTTTATTTTGTATGTGATTTTATATATATATATATATATATATCAGAAAGAGTTAATATTTTATTTATTTTATTTTGTTTTTAATTGTGTTTAAATGCAGTGTTCTTCTTTAATGTGTGCATCTTGGCCAGGTCACTTCTGTGAAAGAATCTTAAGATGTCTTAATTCTTTAAATATAGAACAAAAAATAAATTGCAATTTAATTTACAAAAGTTAAATGTTTTTTTAAATTCTACATTCCAATTAATATCAGTCCAACTGCTGTTGGGATTTTTTTATTTAGTAATAATAACAAACACCGTTAATTAACACAATTAAAATTATAGAAACGTTACCTACATACAGACACACACACACAGAATTAGAATTAGAGAACAGTAACCACTGTATGTCATAATAGATTAGAATAGAACTTAAATATCACAGCTGTCAGTAATGAGTAGGAAGTGTAGAGACATCTGTGCTGGTCTGGTCTCCGGTCATTTCTACGCTTCAGTATAACTGTAGTGGCTTTCTTTGCCTTAACTTTGGTGCCAAGGATTTTCCAGAGATTTCCAGTCAGGTTTAGATCAGGACAGGAGCTGGTCATTTCAATATTTTCATCATCAATAAGTGCTTCACCAGTTTTTCAGTGAGACCGGAGCATTGTCCTGCTGGACAATCCCAGGCTGATCAGGAGATGCTTGCAGGTTCCCAGCTCCTGCTTCACAAAACATCCCCAAACCATGACACTTACTCTTCTTCTTTACACACTCAGCAATCAGCCGAACACAATGTTTCCAATCCGACCCAAATCAATTAAACTGAGTGACCGTGGCCATCTAGCACGCTCAGTGTAGGTTAGAGGAATGCTGCACTGTTAGAGAAACACATTAATTAAAAGTTACTGAGACATTGACCTTGTGACAACTTTCCCCAGCATCATTTATTTTTATTTATTTTTATATTTGGCAAACTGCTGCAAACATGGTTTTAGTTTCAAACCATCTCTTTTCATGTAATTCTAAGGAAGCATGCGTTATACATGCATAAACAAATAGAAGAAGTGAAAGTAATGTGTCTGTCTTTTTCTCCTCCTTCGTAAATTCTGCTTTCTCTAAGTGATCTCATTCTGTAATATATCCGCTGTGATTGGAGGCCTTAAGGACCTCAATGAAGACTGCCGGCCTTTGGTTAATATGCATATTGATTGTGATTTTTGTCAGAGAGGATTCCCCTTCAAGAGGGGAAATAGCTGAGGAGATGTTATATTGGAATGTGGGTGAAATTATTTTGAGCAATTGTGGAAGTTTCCAAGTTTTGGTTCGGCAAAAAAGTTTTAGTTTTACCAAAAAAAATCTAAAACTACAAGATTAAAGTCGTAATATTTGAGAATAAAATAGAAACTACGAGAATAAAGTAGAAATATTTGACTTTATTCTTGTAACATTTCAACTTTAATTTAGGCATATTTAAATATTATTGCGTCCGAGCGGCTGCTTCGTCTTACGGAGGAAATCCAAGAACTCACGGAAACTGCTTAATATCAAGAATATGATATTTATTAAAAGATTGAACAGGGTCAGGGTTTGATCTTATCATCAGCTTACACACATTCCTTTGGGGGGCGCTGTTGCTCTCTTATTTAACTTTTTGTAATACTCTACAAATTTATGTGGGATTATTAGCAGAAATGGTTATTATGTGTAATATTCGCGGGGGCAATATGTCCTCCATTGGATTTGTTATTTGTAGTGCGCCCCCCCCCCCGCTCTGCACATTTCGTATGTTTCGCTTGTCACTTTAGATGTTTGTTCTATTCGAATATTTGCGCCCAGCGAAGTGGACATCACCAAATATTCCACCATGATTCCAGTTCGAAGTGAATTCAAATGCATTCATACACGGAGATCCGTTGTATGGGATGTCCCGTAGGCACATCACGCACACACACAGATGCCTAAGGGTCTAGTTCAGCCCGCAGGGTGAAGCGTAGGCGCGCTTAGGCAGGCCAAGGGAAGACACGAGTCTACCGCGAACGGGAGAAGTGATTCGTGGAATGGTCATCGCATGAGATTACCCGCAGGGAATCCGAGCATGCGGCCACCCATCCCAAGTAAAGGGGCTGACCGTAACCGGGCATGCACGCCTGAACTGGGCGAGGTGCCAGACTGCTCCGCTCAGTCCGCACCACGGGTGCTTGGAGGATGTCATCTCAGGCCCCTCGGGGAAACTGAGGAATAGGAAGGCGCGCTGATCCCTTTTGAGGATATGGCGCCGCAAGCCGTGACACCAAGCAATCTAATTCTATCTGTTTTGCAACAGAGAGGAAGAGACCGGTACAACCCGGAGGTTGTAATACCGTGCGAA
>JAUMHR010000076.1:18366528-18378305 GCA_032361145.1 Enteromius fasciolatus
CAATCAGTAACATGGTGTAAAAACGCCCCGATGTGGTAACTCCCATTACAGTTGCTGCAGAGACCTATACTTGCCTTAAATAAGCTCACTTCCTTCCCTTCCCTATCTTGTTTCGCATTTCCTCCTCAGCCCCGTCTCCTGCCTAGTTTGGCACCTTCCTGCTCCAGGGGGCACGAGGGGTTCAAGCCGGACGCCGAGCTCAGCCCTCGCTAGGGTTCAAACTACTAGGGCTCGGAGTCCGCCGATCTCCCGGCTCGCCCCCAGACAGCATGCCAAACACGCTAAATATGTCATCACAAGAAAGCGTGAACTTGTGAAAATCTGATTGGATGATAGCAATACTTCACCATCACTGGTGCTGTTTATGCAGGAACGTTTCCTTGGGTTGGTACCAAGCCGCCTCTGCTCTCTTTTTGGAGGTTGTGTTCTGTTAGAGAGCCATGGGCGTTCTTCAATATTTAATCAAGGGTGTGTTTGAAGATCTGTCTGTGTGTGAGAGCAGTAACTGGAGAGGAGAAGGTTTAAGATGAAAGACTTTCTTCACTCTCTTCTCACTTTCACATGCAGATGCTCTTCTTTGGACTAGCACTGATCTCGAGACACCCGGCGTCTGTTCGCTGACCGTCTGAGGCATGCTTCACCTGAAACGCAAGCACTTTCTAAGCTAGTAATCTCTAATGCGATTGGCTGACTTTCCGCAGCTTCAGAAGGCTTTATCTCCAGTCTGTCTGGAAAAGTTATGTTTACTGAGGATGAAATCATCACTGTATTTTCCAAAGTTTGCGAGGTTAGTGACATCAACTCTTTGAAAGATATTCAGAGTTTAATTTTGAAGCATTGGAAAGTTAACAATATACAGAACTGTACGTTTGGTTTTATGTATAGATGATTATTATATTATACACATGTAGTTTTACAGTTTGTCCCTTTGTTTATAAATATTAATTTACAATAAGATACATTTTAAATGTAAAAGTACACATCATATTAGTGCCCTTTTTTCATAAATAATTAATATAATATTTTATAAAAAAATATATTTTTTAATTTTTAATATAAGTTCATTAAGAATTTCCTGAAGAACAATAATTCAGTTACTTATGCAATTTTATTTATAAAATTTTTATAAAATTATAAAAAGTTTTGTTAAAAAAATTAAACAATATCTGTAATATTATAGACAAAGACTAAACAATGGATTAAATACAACCTCAATTCCAAATGTTCCAATACAAATGTTTAAAAAAGAAATATTACAGTTTTATGCACACAATGAGCTCATTTCAAATTTGATGCCTGCTAGACGTCTCAAAATATTGGGACAGATCATGTTTACCATGGTGTATCATCTCCTCTTCTTTTCAAAACAGTTTGAAGATGTCTGGACATCGAGAATATGAGTTTCTGGAATTTGGCCCTATTCTTGCCTGATATAGGTTTGCAGCTGCTGAAGAGTGTGTGGTCATCTTTTTTTGGATGTTTTTTTGTTTTGTTAAATGATGCGCCAAATGTTCTCTACAGGTGAAGCCATGCTGCTGTAATCGCTGCAGATATGGTGTTGTATTGTCCTGCTAAAATGCACAAGGCCTTCCCTGAAATAGATGTCATCTGGAGGGGAACATATGTTGCTCTAAAACCTTTACTGTACATACCTTTCAGCTTCCATAGTGCCTTCCAAGACATGCAAGCTGCCCGTTATACACCTCCATACCACCAGAGATGCTACAAAATTTGGGCTTGCCTGACCATAGGACACTTTTCCACTTTAAAACAGTCCATTTTAAATGAGCCTTGACCCACAGCATACGACAAGCTTCTAGACTATGTTCACATATGGCTTCCTTTTTGCATGAGTAAGGTTTAGTAAGGATCAGGGTTCGAAATTCACTTTTTTTGATCACCAGCCAAAGTGGCTGGTAACTTTCTGAAGTAAACAGCCAATCAGAATTTCCACTAGACAAATTTTTACGCAGTGAAAATAAGAGATTATGAATGCCACTGAATGAAAATTTGATCATTTTATTAACAGTGCATGAAAAACACAAAAATTAAAATTACTGGTCCCCACCACGAAAGTTTTATTTTTTTCTTTCGTGTACTCACGGCAAATCTGACAAAACATGACCACATTTTTACTATCAAACACTAGCCAATGATGACCTGTCTGCCATTTACAATTATTGTTTTGCACGCTATATAACCACTTCTCATTAAGGTCAAGAACATGGTCTGCTTTTCAATGAAATACCAATGGATAAATAGGCTAATTATGCATTCTTTTTTGTTTACCATATTATTCATTCTTTCAAGCAGAAATATTTTTAATATAAAAAATTTATATGAATCTTTAGAACTATTAAGTACTATGTGATTCAGTCAGGGACATTGAGTGATTTTACTTTTGTTGCATGATTAACATGATTAGCAACTAAATTAGGCTGCGGTCCTTTAAAACTGAATACAAGCGAATGCAATGTACTGAAACGTGCGTTACCGTTTACATTCACATAATCGACTCTGTTTACCTGAATGCTAGTGAAAACGGACAATTTGAAATCATTTTGTGTGTAATTCTCCATTCAAGAGTAACTTACTCGCACTATGTGTATGTGTTTCAGTGTGTGCGCTCAGAAACCGGACTGAACTGAGCTATCTCTTCCATCTCCTAACATATCCATATGCCTGATCTTCCCTTAATCCCACATACTGAGATTTTTTAACGTTTTATGAGACGTGCAGCAAGTGTATAGCTTATAAATACAGTTCATATACACATCTAACCTCCGAACAACGCAGCACATTCCTTCTGAAATAATCTCTTTCCAATCGTCCCTTCATAAAAATATTGTCTCGTTTTTATTCATTGACGAAAATGTCAATAGTTTTTTGTCATTTCAAAATTAGTTTTCGTCAGTGAAAAAATGTCGTTGACGAACATTATGATGAGAATTATTTGTCAACGAAATGAACACTGCTGCCAAAGGTATCTAAAACGTCGCTCGTAGTGTAGTGTTCATGTGAAATGTAGGACGAAGGGGACAAACGACCCAGAGCGTCTCTGACATGATTTGCATGATTGGCTCATGCGTCACCGGCCAAACTGTCTGGTAAGTTTTTATCGATACCCGCCAAAATGATTTTTAACCCGCATTTGGCGGGTTGGGCAGGTGTTAATTTCGAGCCCTGGTAAGGATCTGCAGATGGCACGGTGAATTGTGTTTACCGTCAGTGGTTTCTGGAAGTATTCCTGAGCCCATTTAGTAATGTCAATTTCAGAATCATGTGATGAGTGATGCAGTGTTGTCTGAGGACCTGAAGACCACAGACATCCAGTTTCTTTGAATCTTTTAATAATGTAATGCACTGTAGATGATGAGAAATCCTTTGCAGTTTGACATTGAGACAGGTTTTTTGTATTCCACAATCTTTTCCACACTCTTTTCACAGGCAGAGACTCTGCCTCATGTTACAGACCTCACGTCAATTAACTTAATTAGTTGCTAGATATTCTCTGATTTTTTTTTATTTCTTGCCCCCCATGCCAAATTTTTTGAGACCTTTAGCAGGCTTCAAATTTTAAATGCGCTCAAGTCTGTTTGTCGACTTGTATGATAAGGAACTTACAGTTTTTACAGATTTGTCTTCAGCATTAGTTTACTGTGATGTTTTATAGCGTGGTTTCTGTCCGCTGAGCACAGTAAACAGTCCTGAGGCGACATCACACACTTCACAGAGCAATGACCTGCTGTCATCAGATCACATGACATCAGGACTGGTGTGTAAATACTCGAACGCAGGGATTAACAGAAATTTCACAGAATATTTTTAATCATGATAAGCCTTTCTAAGAATAGACTCTCAGTGTTTGAACGCAGCAGAACATCACAACACACACAGAAATAACATGCAAACGTGTCTCCCAGAGGGACACTGATAATACTCACAAATACTTTCATCATCAGATGACTGCACATTCTATTTTTTTTTTTAAGCGTAATTTATGTACCACAAACAGCACCAAACGGAATTGCAAAAGCTAAATGTTTATTTCCCAAAGAATCCTAATGGGTAATGCTTCTATTTCTATTTTTTGCCCCCAGAATTCCTTTTTAAATTCTTAGAGGACTTTTATTCCCTCCCCATCATTATCCTATTTATTCCAGATGATAAGAGAGTGTCCAGTGGAAGCCAATTAATCTCTTTCTCTCTCTGCAGATCCTCCAGACTCAGCACCTGCTTCCCTCTGTGTTCTTCATGTCATCCAACACCACAGCGTTACACCTGAAATTAGAGCACACACAGACACACCCACGACACACACACACCAGCCCCAGTCAACTCCATTGGGACGAGCCGCCTAGGTACCTCTAACACACACACATGCTGGTGTCCTCCAGGCATGTGCTCCATTCAGCCGTGTAGAGGTGATCTTTCATTTTGACAGATCATCAGCTTTTCTTTCATGGAGATGTGGAGATACTGGTTTGCTGAGCACGACCGTTCGCTTTTAACGTGTTCATACAGCGAGAAGCAGGCCTTGGCTTTAATTCAGCTCATGGATCGTGAGCGCTTTGCTTTTTCCGAAAGAGTCCTAGAGGTTTAAGTTTGGTTGCTGAGGGGGCGGCACTGTTTCTGTCCCATCATGCATCTGTGAGCGGCGCGGACGCCTGCCAACCTGATAATGCATAACAACCCCAGGCGTCCATCATTAAATACATGCCAGAGCACCCAAACAATCTGTGTCAAATCACAGACCTGCTTCTGACCTTGTAACTGACAGAAATCTAGCGATAACTCGGTCAAGTGATGCTGGAAAACGCTTGATGTGTTTTGTATGGAATCAAGGACTACCAACTCTCCAAGTCTCACGAGACAAACAGCCTGATCAATGCTTTAACAGCTTCCTGTCCCAAGAAACACCACAGAGCTGAGATCAAAGCAGTTCTATTGATGTCAACCTTTGAACACTAATATTGATTTCACATGGATTCATTTATTCAGAAATCTGGGTCATAGATGTGTCCTTTAGACACTGAGATCTGTCCCTGTCAGTGTGAGAAAAGATCGTTGTTTTGGTGCAAAGTGAATATTTATTCAAACATAAAATTGATCCATTGATCATTTAGATGTGACTGGATTTTTTCTCATTGAAGAAAAACTGTGTGTATATACGCATGTACATATATATATATATATATTATATTACTATATATTAAATAGTAATATTTTAAATATATTATAATAATGAATATATTACTATAATAATAAATATATTACTCCATATAAAATTATAGAAATAATATACTTTTATTTTCCATATAAAATCCTATTTTCTGCAAAAATGTATCTACTGATCATTTAAAAGATGTGACTAAAATTTTACTCATTAAAGAAAAAAAGTATGTGTGTAAAAAAAGAAAAGAGAATATATATTTAAATATCTTATATATTCAGGAATAAAATATGTGAAATATAATATAAAATGAATGTAATATTATTTTAACATAATAATAATAATTAAAAGGTAATATTTTGTTCTGAAATAGTTTTGGGTTCTGTCTTTAAACATTTAATAGAAATGTTAACCTTGCATTGTTAGCTTCAATTTCAAGATAAGAAATAATGCAAATGCAATACAATTCTCTATAATTGTGAAGTTGTGTGTCGAGGAAGCTGGTCAGTGAGAGGTTAAACAATTGTGTGTGTCTCATTGATCCGGACCAGCTGGGAAAAATCGATTTTGGCTCGACTGTGTCTCTTAGAAAACACAGGGTAAGAATGATATAAAATGGGCTATTTTGGGTCAAATCAGTAAATTGCAGCATAAAATAATAATTACAATGACACATCAATAAAGGTCCAGATCTGGAGCAAGGGAGCAATGAAATCTTTGTGTTTATCACCTTTTGTATTTTGACAATATTTGGCCCATTCATGAAGGTTCATACTACTGTAACATGACAAATCTTTTCAGTTGGAAAAAGATTGATGCATTAATTATTTCGGTCTTTTATTATTAGTCTAAATTATTTACAGTTAGCATTACATGAAGACAGTGAACTCTGGGAGTGGTGTCAATGCAAAATGGACTTAGGATTGACACCCTAATGTGCCAGTTGCTTCTGAAATTTTAACATTAAGTAACAGCATAAACAAAACATTGAAAAACAAGGTTTCATGAGATGAGAAAACTGCTGAGATCTGCAAAATAACATCATTAGTTATGAAAAGGTTTTATCTCCGTCATCAGCTAAAATGACCCATTTATGACCTCTTGAGGCTATGGTTGCATTTTTAATTTCTGAAAAACATATTGAACACAGATATTCACATGTATTGACGTCAATTTTATATTCAGTAAAAATGGTGCATAAAAATATAATTTAAACGGCTAATGAGGAATTTTGTCATGTAGCCTAATTTGGAACCAGAAACAGAAAGAGCACATTCAATACAGTTTCTGAAGAGGCTAAATCTACACGGTCCTTTTACTACTAGCTTATACAGTTTGTAATTTTCCTCAGAAGTTAGCTAATAAAATAACTGACATAACCTAGGAAAGGATTCATACGTGATGCCAATTTTAGCCTTTTACAAGTTTTATTTTAGATGCAATGTAAAAGCAGACGTCTGTCGAACCTTGGGACACACAACCAGTATAAGTAGCTGCTACCTGATCTCATGAACGAGACTATGAATAGTGCGCCAAATATAAAACGAAAACTCGTAATATTTATACGCAAAAATGGACTTTGGCGTGTATATGCTACGCTCTGGGTAGGATTAGGGTTGTGGGATAAATGCGTATCATATGCACGCGAACATATGTGTACATATGATACGCATCTATCCAGATCCATCGATCACGTGAAAGTCCGTTTTTTTGCGTATCAATAGCACAAGTTTCCGTTTTTATTTGCCATTTTATACGATAAAACTACACAAATTCAATGTTTATACGCACTTTAATGAGTAGCAATAGCCAATAATGTAATTTATGGGTCAGAATGATCGATTTTTATTTTATGCCAAACATCATTAGGATATTAAGCAGTGGATATTGTGTCCCATGAAGATATTTTGTAAATTTCCTACCGTAAATATATCAAATAGCCTATGAGAATGTTTGATTAGTAATATTCATTGCTAATAAATTAATTTGGACAACTTTGAAGGACACTCTCTCATTTTAGATTTTTTAGATTAGTGGGAAGCTTATTTATCCAGCTTACGTATAAATATCAATTTAAAAATGATGACAGGTTTTACGGTCCAGGGTCACATTTAGCCAGCAGAGGTGTGTGCGAGCGCTGAACGTGTTTCTGTGCGCGCGCGCGCGCGTGTGTTCGCTGGGTGGAGCACCAGTGTACGACAGGTCTCGTCTCTCATTGCGGCGGCTGGAGATCCATCGAGCGGCGGCGGAATGTCGCTCCGCTGTCGGTGTGCGTGAAGAGCAGGTGGAGGAAGAGAAGGAGGATGATGATGATGGAGGAATCCGACAGCATCCCCTGCACCGCGGAGGACGGACTCCTGTCGAGCTGGAGATGGAACAGAACCGCCAGGGATCAGGTCCAAATCAAGCAGAAGATCCGTGATCTTCCCGGGTTATTAAAGCACGGACTGAACCTGCGCAAAAAGAGCGTGAGTTACCGATATATGCGTGATGAAGAATGTGTGTTTCGTGATCAACCACCCATATATCCACCATCACTGATATTACAATGCTGTGGATGCGCACGAACAACCGACGGTGCGACTGATGCGTGTTGTCAAAGCGTTAATGCGCTATTCCAAATGTCATTGATTATGAAGGAGAGGCTGTGATGTTTTTTTAAGTCGTGGTATCTAAGGCAACAGAGATCCACACACACATACAGTCAGGTACACAAACACACACTCATACACACAAACACACACACACCAGCTGTAACTTCCCAACATGGAAATAGAAAATGTTCTGCGGTTCGTATATGCTGGATTTGATTAATATTCGTTGCAATATTGCGCCCTTATACAAGTTACCATGGCAACCATAGTTTCAGCCAAAGTACCAATACATCAGTTTTGTAGCTGCTGTTTAAAGATGAATTAGTGTAGGATGCTTTGGGAATATTCCTGTCATTTCTTTTTCACACCGGTGCCTATTTACCAGTTTTTGTTCATTTATTTCAATGCATTTTGTAATGGCAGGCTGATATTTTTAAAGGCTGAGTAGGTCAGTGAGGGTGTTTACAAAATGTAAGCTATATGACATATTTGTGTTATTTGAAGACTTTCTATAGCTGATATGTGAGCTATTTGTTTTACGAGTATTGTTTTGCAGTTTTATAGATTATGCATTATTGTTGTAATATCGCATAATGTGGTTGGTGTTGTTTCGAAAATGTGAAAGGTTCTTAATATTTTCAAGTGATCGTGTAAATATATGCTATTCAAATGCACCGATCATGCGGCGTCTGATGCCATGATTGAAGCACAGTAGGTTTTTGTATGGAAAGAGCTGATATATATTCTGTTTATACACTTGTGGCGTGACAGAGGGGCTATTCAGCGCTTCACAGGCTTGAAGACGGGAGTTGTTTTGCTGGTGTGTGTGTGTGTTTGGGTGAATACCTCTCAGGCTTGAATAATCGTAAGGATGAGAGTGAATCCACAGTGATCAGTGAAGACTTTTGTAACTTTTGAGTTTTATTCTGTAACTTCTGTTGTTTATAGACTTCCAGGCGTTAACATCACTTCAGGGTTCTTCAGGGTTTCGTCTCTTTGTCTCTGATGTGATGCTCGAGATGTCTTTTACCGCGAGGGTTCTTACGGCTTCGAACAGAATGTTTGGTTCAGGCTCATTTGACTCGATTCATCCGCCCCGGGGTGATTAGAGAATTAAAAAAATGAAAGCCTCATTAGTGCTAAATGAGAAACAAATATTACACTCGTGACATTTGTTTCCTTGTGTGCTGCAATGACAGCAACTACCGGAGCATGTGTTGATCAGGTTCTGCTGCTGTGACAAAACAGAGTCCCAATGAGAATGTTTTTCTGTTATCTTATACACTGAAGACACAACAATTGTCATCAATGATAAAGCAATCGAGTTATTATCATTAGTAAATTTCCCCAAGTTTCCCTGGTTCAAGCACGACTGGACATTTGCTGATAATTCACTCATCCAAAATGTAGATTTTTTTCATCAGATTTGGAGAAATGGAGCATTGCGTCTCTCACCAACCGATGTTCTGTAGTGAATGGGTGCCGTCAGAATGCTGATGCAAATATCGCTAAATTCATAAGTAATCCACACCGCTTCAGTCCAACATCTGGAGAAGTGAAAAGCTGTATGTTTGTAAGAAATGAATCCACCGTTAAGATGTCTTCAAACAGTGGCATCTTAATGGTAGATTTGGTTCTTACAAACACACAGCTTTTCCCTTTTTAAGACATTAACTGATGGACTGGAGTGGTGTGGATTATTGTGATGTTTTTACCTGTCTCTCATTCTGACGGCACCCATTCACTGCTGAACAAAGCATGCAATGCTACATTAAAGAATTTTAAATACACTCAACATATTAATAATCTTTTATTATTAAAGAGTAATTTAATGTCATATAAGGCTGTTCTTATCTTTCTAGATAAGAAGGCAGACCAAAGTAAGAGCCACTGAAGAACCCTTGTTTCTAAGAGCATGCGGTCTCTGTCCAAGCAGGGAGAACCGTGAGCTCAAAGGAGACTTCTGTGCTGTTTAGGAAACAGCCTAACAGCCTTTTCCCCCCTAGACAGCTATAACATTAAATGAGGAGTTTATCAGATGGTTCTCCCGAAGAAAAAGACCTCACTATGAAGATTATCACATTGTTCAAGATCAAATTGACTTTAATGGTTTTTTATAGTAATTTTACACTGTGTCAACCAGGTCTTATTAGAAACATCCAAGACAAGGCTGATTCCTAGATGAGAAGTCTTGTGTGCCGTGAAAGAGCCACCTCTGAGTAATGCGGTTTTCCTCTGAGAGCGCTGGGATTGTCCTCAGATGGGCCGACAGGCGCTCGTCTCTGGAAGAGCGTTTCAAAGGAAGCGTGTGCCGATGTGACATCTCATATGGAATTCACTGCAATTCTCTGATGGAGAAGCTGCACTTAATGACACAGTCCTCATGCTGCTAAGTGGATGTGTGTGTGTGTGTGTGAGCGCCTGTGGATGTAATGAAATCTTAACGAGAAAGACAAGGCTTGTTTGATGTCTCCATCTTGCAGTGCACTCATCCAGAGCGACAGATTTATCTGCAAGCCATGCAAGAGAGTGGTGCGTGAGTGTGTGTGTGTGTGTGTGCCCTAATCTAAGAGTAATCCATTTCTGACACATAATGACACACAGACACACAGTGCACTACATAGTGAACCAGGATGCTTTTTCATCTCTACACTTCCTCCTTCGTGCATTTGTAAATCCTTTCACTCATCTCTCTCTCTCTCTGTTTATTTGATTCTGAGTGCAGGTGAATAAAAGGGTTTGTGAGGGTTTTTTGCAACTGCCAGGCTGAACTAAAGTACAATTTTACATTTCCTAAAGAAAATGTGTGCTTTTTTGCCATTGCATATTTCACCAACACAATTGTGGCATGCTGTGAGTGGTTGTCGGGGTGTTGCTAGGGGGCTCGGGGGGGTTGCTAGAGAGTTTCCCTGTGTTTTTTTGGTTATTATTTTGACTGTTCTAGATAGTTCCTAGTTTGTTGCTGGCTAAAGGGCTTCTGGGTGGTTTCTAGGGTGTTGCTAGGTGGTTGCATGGGTGCAGAGCTGTGTTCAGAGTGCTTCATGTAGATGTGTGTTACTTGTGGGTGGTTGTTAGGTGGTTGCTGGGGTGTTGTAGGTGGTTGCTAGGGTATTGCTAGGTGGTTGCATGTATTTTTTTTGGAGGGGGGGTAATGTAATTTTGTTAAAACTGATTTCATAAAGGTATCGTTCAGGAACCGGTATCGAACTCAAGGTATCAGTATCGACATTTTTTGAATGAAATCCAGCCCTAGTCATCATCTAAGTCCTTAGTAACTTCACATTCTACTTAAATAATCATTCACGTCTTTGGCACACATTGCGAGTGGTGCACGGTACGTGAATGCTTAAGGTTAGGGGTTTGCTGAAATGACATTGAGAAAACGGGATCTCTTTGTGATTTATGAGCCAGGAATGATAAGAGAGGTGATTTCATAGAAACTGAAAGATTTTAGCTATGCATGAAGGACAAGAATGCTTTTTTTTTATCTAAAAAAGCCTTTTCCACCTTAAGCATTTGCTTATCTGTGGCCTGTCTGCTCCAGTTCCCGTTCGACCCAAACAGAGTTCAGCTCCCAGTTCTCCAGCAAATCAATACAGTAAATCTGATACACACGCCGTGTTCAGACCCAGTCAAAACAAAGCCAGCGAGTGCATGCACGGCCCCTGGAGAGATTCGTCTGCAGAGAGACAAGCTGATAGCGCTCTGTCTGCGATTACCTGCGGGTCGGCCACGAAACACAGCCCGCAGAAAACCACAGATACCATCATCACAGGAACAAACTGTTTTAATGCCGAATGAATTCATCTCTACTGATGATAAACATGATAACAGAATGGTAATGTTGGTTGTAAGCCATTTTTATCTCCCTGATTTTAAAGGGTTGCCAAACCCGTTTGGAAATATTCATTTGTGGTTGGTTTAGATATTGAAACTGCTGAATTGAACAAACCTCAAACTCTTTGTACTGAAGTTAAGAGAACAGCTGTGCTGTCGCTTTATTAAAGGAG
>JAUMHR010000076.1:18404952-18421335 GCA_032361145.1 Enteromius fasciolatus
ACAGAGTGTGCCCGCCTCCCAAACAGTATTAGGTAAATTGTTCCAGAGTTTGGGTGCTAAATAGGAAAAAGATCTGCTGCCCGTGGTCTATTTAGTTATTTTAGGGTTTATCAAATGAAGTTTTGAGAACGCAGCAGACGTGGAGGACTATAATGTGATAAGAGCTCGCTCAAGTACTGAGTATTATTACTATAAATACATAATGTATTAAGTAAATTCAAAATTCCTTTACATTGCATGTTTAAGTAAAGTAAATATTTTTAAGAGTTGCTTTAAAAGGAAAGCAAAAGTAAACATGACCTGATGACCCCATACTCAGAATTTGTGCTCTACATTTAATTAATCCAAAAAGTGAATGCATCAGAAGTTCAGCCAGATGTAGATGTCACGTCTGAGACTCAGATCCCAGACAGCAGTGTAACTCCATGCTCATAGTTGAACAGAATATCCGCAGCTTGTTCAGGGTCAGGATTAAGGACAGCAGCCTGTGATGCTACAGCATTATGAACTAAAGTCTAGAAAAACAGAAGAAAAACATTACAAATTAGGAGTTCAGATATTTATGCAACATACTGTCACTCTGTCCAAGCATGTTTCATACAATTTAAAACTTCTTTAACAAGGATGTTGAATAAAAACTCACCTTTTGAAATTTTAAACAAAACAAAAACAATAACCCCAGACCTGCCAAAAAACCCAGAGCTGCTGCTATTATTATAACAGGCCACTGAGATTCAGTTTCACTGTCAAAACATGCCCCATCTGCTGAACGAAGAACAAAAATGCATTTAAGCATTTATAAATGCATTTATGTACTGTAACTGTTGTTAACTGTTTGACTTGTATTAGGTTCATATGTTATACACTCAAAAACAGTTTTACTGTATAAACTCCATTCTGTACATATTCACTCAAAATGAATCTGGCCTTTACCCCATTGTGCTGAAACTGGGTTTGTGAGACTGCTGTGATGGACCAGACAGTCATAAGGTCCTTTGTGGTCTCTGTCGATCTTCACACTGGTTCTCATCTGGAAGGATCCATCAGGATTTGCTCTGATTTCTGAAAATATTTGATCCTCAAGAACGGTTTTGTTCAATCTGATGTTCATCCCAATATCTCTGGGGTAAAACCCAGAGGCCAGGCAGCTCAGATTCAGCTTACTCTGATCATCAGGAGCTTCCATTGCAAAGATACGAATGTCTGGTGAACCTGAAGCATAAAGAAACAACAACATTACGAAATGATGAAAGCGCATCAATTTAAAAGACAAAAAGGGATCTTTAACTTTGAAATCCACTGGACTAACCAGCAATGTGGGTGCAGATGTGAGGTAAATATTTCTGAAATAAACACCTAATGTTTGCCTTAGATTCACTGAAAAGAACAAGAAATGAATCTACAACTGACTTCAGACACAGCCTTGGATTATATAAATTGAAATAAAAAAGCAGGAAATGATTAAACAATTACACAGACAGCATCACCAGCTTCACACATTATAGTCTGACTTTATTTCTGTCATACACATATCTGTCATTCTGTCCTCATCCAAATGGGTTTCAAGATGAAAAACAAACCCACACCGTAACCCCCTCCACCAGACTTTACACTGCATCCGACGCCTTGCATTGCACTTGCTGATGTATAGCTCGGATGCAGCTGCTCAGTTATGAAGCTCTCTGCGCACTGTTCTTGAGCTATTCTGAAGGCCACGTGAAGTTTGGAGATCTGTAGCGATTGTAAAAGCAGTCTGCATAGGTGCTTGATTTTATGCACCTGTGGCCATGGAGATGACTGGAACACGTGAATTCAATTATTTGAATGGATGTGAATACTTTTGACAATATAGTTTATATCTTCTAAAAGTCTTTAGAAGTTTGTTGCCATTATGAAGCACTCTGCTTCTTTGATCTCATTCAGTGGTGAATCTTTAATGATAAGGTGTGATTTTTTTAGTTTCATATTGATAGCAGTATATAGCAATCTGTTATATGAATATGTATGCATGTGTGTGTGTGTGTGGGGGGGGGAATCTATATATAAATAGAGTATATGTCTATATATAGGTACATTTGTATATATGAAGTCTAAATCTGTGTGTGTGTCTGTTCTGTTTACTGAATGCAATTTCAATCATTCATACAATTAAGCCTATTTACAGGAGAAAAAAATATGATATCTGAATATATTTTGCTTGAAATGCAGTAATTTGATAAAAATGCACTATTTTCATAAAAAGCAGAGTAAATTAACAGTAGAATTACTGTAGTAAATTACTGCTATTTAACGGCACAGTTTTTTACACTGAAGGGGCATTTCAGTCAAGTCATCATTATAAAGTGCTTTTTACAATACTGATTGTGTCAAAGAAGTTTTACAGTATTAAACAGGGAAATAGTGGGTAGAAGGGAGCTCCTAGTCCTTTGTTATCACCCTTTAAAATACGTTAACCATTCTAGATATATTTTTATCAGAATGGTTTAGATCAGTGGTTCCCAAACACATTCCTAAAATTACAATTTAAAAACTAATAATAAAATATTAAAAACTTACTTGTAGGCACACCCCAATGCTAAAATAGCATTGGTGGCAAGATATGCCCTCTTTTGAAAATCTGCTATAAATCAGCCCTGCTTGCATACGCAATGAACAAAAATAACAAAATTAGTATCGATTTATTTTCAGCAAATACATTTTTTTCATGAACTGGAATGTATGCGAATTAATGCATTGTGGAAAGAGGCTGAATGAAGATCGCAAAATGAAGATGATCGTTAACTGACGGAGCGAGATGACGTGCCATCCTAGAAACGCATCCTGATGCGTGACGCTTCTGTTATAGTTGCAACCTTTCTTCAAACAGACACCTCACCTGATATAAACATCGTTTTGTGATTAAAAACAAATTATCCACAATATCCTAAAGCAAACGAAAGTGAAACTCTCTTTCCAACCGGATGCGTTTTTATCCAGTCAACAAATAGTCAACCAAGACGCGTATTGTTTCATCTCCGACAAATGCGTCTCCATTGGCAACCTGGGTAGGCTACTGATATATATATATATAGTTTAGTTTATCATATAAAATATTTTCATGCTGCGGACCAGAAGACAAATGTGCTTAAATATGTCCTTACCTTGCTGCGCATTGGCTACAAATCTGTTGAAAATAAGCCAAACTACTCCTATGAAGAAAATGTTTTTACACTTGTGAGCCATTGACACAGTAGACTGTTCTAGACGCACAGTAAAGATGAACGCCTGGTGTTGACTGTTGCATTGACAGCCTGCTAGTTTCTAAACACTCCTGCTTTTATGTAAAGTCAGGTGGTTTTGCCAGCCCATACTATATGCAAACACATTCTCAGCAAACAGTTAGCAAACATGACAATTCTGGAGAATCCGAGGAGGATTTCCTGGAACACTTTTGCAGTCCTCTTGGTGAAATCACTTTACAGTTTTTTTTTCAGTCGCTAATAAATTAAAATGTTAATTTTGAGTCAGATTTCCAGTGTTTTGGTAAAGTTAGCGTGTGCAGATTCTATTTTGAAATGAAGAGTTAGTATATATTTAACAAAACGTATTTTTGAGAAGAAAATTATTGGCCAATTGTGTTCCGTAGGCTGTGTTAAGAGTTTAGAAAAACTATCTGAAGTATGGGTAAGCGCTTGTTAGTGACTGAAAAAAACTGTAACATGTTTGTTAGTTTCAATGCATTCATGAGCTTAAAGAAATGTTGGATATCAGGTAAGATTTTCCTACCCCGTTTCTACCATCATAACCATACACATTTATTATATAATTGTAACGCTCCGTGCATGGAGGAGGCAGACAACAGTAGGTTAGTATAAGAAGATTTAATGAATAATAAAGAGAGATTGAACAATAAAGCAATGTCTCTAGTGTTCCAGCACTTCCACAGCGATCCAGTTTTCCCAAGCAGAAAGACAGGCATGTTGAACTGTCCTCCATTAGTTAACCCACAAGATTTCCTCAAGCATTAATATGAACTTCTTTCTCTTGTAGACGTTGTTGACGGGTGTGAAAGCTTTGAGGTTGGTGTCTGTGAAGATATGGAAGTGCAGCGGTGAGTAAACACAGGTAGGCAATGAATTCCACTCACGTGAATCTTTCGACAAGCATGGCGTGCAGATCATGAGAGTTCTTAGAGTTAGCAGTGTACTTCAAGGTAAGTAAATGTCCACTGATGAATACTCCATAGCAGGAAAGTATAGCAAGGTAAGTAGAGCCACTGGTGAACTCTCCGTTGCAGATAGTACTGCGATCTCCCCCTGGCAGCGTCACATGAAACATGAACTTGGTTTAACAGGATTAGCGAGGCAGAACACATGGACAGCAATGAAAAGGTATGTAAAAGGCAGGTTACCTCGATCACCGACCCTGTGTGCACTGAGAGGTGATCTTTTAAGCTTTGTGCTAGATTGCACACAGGTGTCCTTGATCGCTAATTAGGTCACAGCAATAGCAGGAGATTTGACTGCACTGATCCCAGTGCAGTCCTGTGGCCTGACAATAATACACTATAATATAATATACAATACACATCAATTAATCATTCAGTAACCTTTATTTATATAGCACTTTTAATAAAACAGATTGTGTCAAAGCACTGAATATTAACAAATTGGGGAACAGAGTGTCAGTAATGTATAATGACAAGATTAAACACTCATTTCTCAGCTTATATTGTTGTCTAGATCAGCTCATTTTAAATTAGGATCTTTGTAATCAAATCCACAATAATCACTAGAAATTAAGTGTCCATAAACACAACACAACACATTGTCCGAAGAGGCACCTACAGTATATGTGTTCATCACTTATCAACGAGACAATCAAACGTCAGATTCAATACAAGCTACCCGTATACGTTTGATTAATAGATGTTTTTCACATACTGCAGTAAGAGTCTGTCGTCAGATTCACCCACAGCTCTGAACTCAGGAAATGGACCTTTGGTTAAACCTGAATACATGACAGTGTTTTTCTGAAGATTATAAAAAGCACAAACCACAATAAAAGAAACCACAAAAAGCTTTTCTTCTGCTAGAACGCATGTGAACATAGTGTAAATCCTTGCTTAAACTGGAAAAAAACAACAACTGAAGCTTTAGTATACCAGCTATTCTGAAACAAAGAGCGACATTCATGCATTTGTCAGTTTATCAAAACAAAGAATAGCATCGCTAATGCTAACACTGATCACAATCATCTAAACTAAAGGAACACTAGAGACAAAATACAACATAATACATTAAAAGTGACAAATAATACCGTTTAAATACAAATAATCTCTTTAACATTTGTATGTAAAAGTTGCATTTCAGTTTCTGTCGGATACAGTGCATATTTATATCTGGATATAAAGTATAAAATACAATGGAAAAGAACGATTTCAGTTTCAGCAAATGAGGTTAAAGTGTCAGTGCATTACATTGAGTCAAAATCAAGCTTTGAAGAAATGAGACTTACTGTACCAATGTGGTTTACACGTTTACAGAGACTGGAAATCCAGAGATACAAATGAAATAGAACTGATTTTATGAAGTGAAAGTATTAAATGTCCGCATAAAAATTCACCCTCTCACCTGTTTGGAAAAAGTACAGCCACAATTCTGTGAAGTTGTTTTTTCCCCCAAGTAGTAATTACAAAATAAAAGTAGCTTACTATAAGTCACACAGTCAGTCCCTAATGGATTTATATTAATATATCATTGGTAGTTTGACATTGATCTGTTTGAGTCAATGTCTGATCAAACTATGGCATGAATTGGGGGCAGGACTACATGTGTTTGTCCAACCGATGACAGAAAGGAGTGCTGCAGCGCTGCAGAAATCATACACTTCACATTAAGAAAACAACAAACATCACAAGACTACAATAACTGTGAATACAGCGACCAGAAGAAAAATCCATCAGTAATCAGTTCAGGAGCATTTTGAACTCTCAGTTATCATGCAACAACATTTTTTGTATTTTTCATCATTTGAAATATTTCTAGAAAAAGTGGTGTGGTGAAAGATATTATAAAGGGGCATAATAAACAGATGTGTCATTATTAAGTATGGTTGAAAAAACATAAGTGAAAAAATACAGTTTTTTTTTTTTCCAGAATGAACCAAAATTACAAGTATTTAATTTCCAATCAGTATTCCTTAACCCACTGACATCCCAGTCCATCACTACTGAGCCCTTGATCAACCATCTGCAGTTTGCACTGACTTTTGGTTTGAGTTTTTCTTACTGTATTTCTCTTTGCACAAGTGAAGACATCTGATAACTTTGAGCGGAGCGCTGAGTCACGGCACCATACCTGGCATTACTGATCACCAGAGCTAGAAAAAACACAGCAGACTGTGTACTGTTATACCATTTAAATGTCTATAAAACAAGGATATTCTGAGTTTTAGTGCAACTAAATCATCAGATCATCCTGAATATTTACTACTCACCGTTTGATCTCCTTTTGTAGATGCAGAAAACAGTCACAAAGAGTAATACAATTACAAACAAAACAACTGCTGTAACTGACCGCTGAGGTTCTGCTTCACAGTTCAAACATTTTCCATCTGCACAATAAAAATAATAAAAATGACAAACTACTGAAATATGTCGAGGCACTTGAAATGTAATTACTTTTGGCAAGAAACAATCTAATTAGTATTATGAGGTTCTCCTGTGAGTGACTGTATTTCTGCTGATATTTACCCCATTCTACTGAAAGTGGTTCTGTCAGACTGCTGTGAACGACAAAACAGTCATAAGATCCTCTGTGGTCTCTGTCGATCTTCACACTGGTTCTTATCTGAAAGGTTTCATCATTATTATGTCTGACTCCAGATGATGTTTGCTTCTCAAGGTCAGTTCTTTCCAGTCTGATGTTCATCTCAATGTCTCTGGGGTAGAAACCAGTGACCAGACAGATCAGATCCAGTTTACTCTGATCATCAGGAGCTTTCCTCGCAAACACATGAACATCTGGTGGATCTGTAGCCAAAAAAATGTAATGAAATCTCTAAATGTCTAAAAGTCATAGTTCAATCCAAATCGGCAAACATTTATTCAGTTCATTCATAACGTTATGAGGTTCTTTCTTCTGTTGAGCACAAAAGAAGATATTTAGAAGAATGTGTTTATATCTAAACAGTTCCTGGTCCCCATAGCAGGTTTTCCTCCATACTATGGAAGTCAATAGGTGCCAGTAATTGTTTGGTTACACAAATTCTTAAACACTATCTTCAGGTCCAACAGAAGGAACTCAAAGGTTTGGAGAAGCTTGAGGGAAAGTAAATAATGACAGAATATTCATCCTCTTTTATCTAATAATTTAAGAGACTTTCATTAAAGGACACCTACTATGCCTTATTTTCCATGATGTAATATAAATCTCAGGTGTCCACAAAATCCAACCTGTCCTCCAACAATACACCCTTATAGGTTGTTTGTACAAAAGCAGTGAAATACAATACCCATCAGAGCGTACAGAGTCGTTTTTTGTTGGAGGATAGGCTCCCAAAATGTGTTTATGAAGTTTCATTTGAAAATAGCCCACAGATCATTTATTATATCATTTTGAAAATGCCTGTTTTGAGTGGAAGCAAAAACCTGCTGTTTTTGTGTATGTATTGGCACTTTTGCGGACCGCTCCTGTCTGACAGATCTAGACCAGAAGCAGGTCATAGCAATACCACATGTCAGCTAAGAGCAAAGAAATAAACCACACTGGACCTTATCTGAGACACAAAATCTGTGTATATTAAATATAGAGTCATCTCAGCCTTAATAAAGCCATTAACAAGCAGAATCACTGATAACATAAAAGACATTAAATCAGGGCCGGCCCGTGGCATAGGCAGTATAAGCAAATGCCAAGGGCACCGTACATAAATGTCACGCCAGAAATGGAGGAAGAAAAAAAGTGTCACTTCCACTTAAAACTAGTTGGTATTATGACTTCAGAAAGGAATATACCCACATTAATTTAACTGCATAGCAAAGCCTTCTAAGTAGTAGTTGCAATAATAAGAATAATAATCATAATAATAATAATAATATAGCCTACTTGCCTATGACGCCCCCCATCAAGCTCTGGTGACCAGAGGAGGAAAAAAATTAAAGAGTAGGAAAAACACCACAATAGCAGGTGTAATGTTATGGTAAAGATTATGTTAATTATATTATTTTGCTGTTTCTGAACGATGATTGATAACAAAAGTGGCTCGTGTGCGTGGCCACATAAGACTTGCATTTAAAAGTACACTTAAAGCTTTCTATACTGTAGATATATTCCTCATGTCTGTGTGTCATGTTTTCATGGCATTTCAGTTCATTTTAATTATTTTAGTTTCTAAAAACAGTTGCGGAGAGAACAAAGAAAATTGTGCGCACTGTTTATTTTCCTTTTATTCAAAAAAGTAGACGCCTAACAGATTCGAAAGGTGTATAACATTTATTTGTGTCACCAAAGTCAACAGAGTATTTTTAGTGTCTTTCGCACTGATAAGACGTGACCGTGGACTTCATGGAATTAACATTAGCATTACATGGTTTGCCAATCAATAAATGGCTTGCGCTATCTGTTAGTTTTAACATCAGCTGATGTTATGGAAGGGCCTACTAGTTCAGGAAAATAGTAAAGTAACTACCCCCATCATTAATTAGCAACACTCGTGTATAATGCACCACACATCCTGCTGATCCAGCCAGAGTCGGCCAGAGAGAACCAGTTATCCGCGAGTGAAGTGTGTCCATGGTGAGTTGGTCACCAGACATACATTGCTTGAATAACGATTAAAAGCACATCCCCATCAGTTCTCTTAACTCAAATAAGCATGACAAAATTCGTGACTAAGCACCATGGGGAATATTTATGAAGGATAGGCGAAGCTCTTTGAATGGAGAGAATGCAGAGAAACTTTGCTTCTTGTACTACAACCTGCCTCTGCTGGACTGGAGCTATTGAGGATTGACTGATTCAGTACACCGCCTCATATACTGTTGGCAATTTATATTGTGCTGTTGTTGCTAATTATCAGAACTTAACAGAATTTGTCTCCAGTCCTATTCAAGTCTTTTAAAACTGGTAACTTTGATGTGGTTGTTGTTTTTGTTCAAAGGACATTACGCTTCATATCTTAAGTTTGTATTTTTTATACATTTAATTTATCAGAACTTTAATATATTTTGATGTTTCTCTGTTCTGTTGTGACAATAAAATAAACAAGTTTCTTTTTAAAATGCATTATCATATTATATTAGTTAAAACTCATAAATAACTACAAATAACCAGTGTTAGGGAAATCTGTTCATGTTTTGTTGCACAGTTCTGAAATGTAAAAAAAAAAGAAACAAGTGATATCAGCTGATACACTGTATATTGAAATATCGGTTTAAAACCAACAAATATTTGTATCGGTATCGGCCTTCAAAATCCTTTATCGGTCGGGCTCTAATACAAAGCTATTAAGTTTCTTATGAGTATATGTAATTTACAGCGATGCAACGGGGCGCCTCCTGAAATCTTGCCTAGGGCGCCAAATTGGTCAAACTGCATTCAATCTCTGGAGAATTAAACATCTCCACAAACAACATCACCAGCTCCCCTTGTTACTAACCAGACTGACTTTATTTCTGTTAGAAGATCTTATTGAGAATTAATAGAGGTTTAAATCTAATGTTTTTTTTTAGTTGAAGTGAATGGTGTTTCCATTCGCTGGGTTCTTAACTCTTATTACAGGCAGGGTTTATCACTGGCTGCTATAATGGTGAGTTTATCAAACACATTTGCAGTAGCAATTAAAGACAAAAAAACAGGTGATGACAGTTAGTTGTTCTCTAATCATATTCAAATAGTCTTATTTGTTAATGCTGTTTTGCATTATTAACTGTGTTGTGCCAAAAATACATTCATAAAAATTTCAGCATAAGTGTAACTACAGAACACCTGAACGATTAAAAAAAAAAAAAAGTTGTAATATCACACAAAGTCATCACATATCAACACATGAACCTCAATGATGGTGACAATAAAAAGTGTAATGTCACAATGAATGAATCTTATTAGCTGAATATTTGATCACCGTTGTTGAGATTCATATGCTGATTGCTGATATCTGTGTGTGTCAGTGTGATTCAAAATAAATTTTAATAAGATCTTCTGGAGACACAGAAATAAAGTCAGTCTGGTTAGTGTTAAGTGAAGCTGGTGATGCTGTTTATGCAGTTGTTTAATTCTCAAGAGATCGAATGTCTTGTATTTTATCAGTGATTCTGCTTGTTAATGGCTTTATTAAAGCTAAGATGACTCTATATTTAATGTGCACAGATTTTGTGTCTCAGTTAAGGTCCAGTGTGGTTTATTTCTTTGCTCTTGACTGACATGTGACATTGCTATGACCTGCTTTTGGTCCAGATCTGTCAGACAGGACAGTGCCATCATTCTACGCCACATGTGAGCCGGACCTGGGCCGACAAAAATTTGCTCACCCAGAAAGTTAAATCCCACAGTTAAAACATTCCCATGAGAATACCATGTTGCTCAACAACCTCTACATCAAGAGACGATAGCTTTCTGCTGTATCAGAACACAGTAAAGCGAACTGATTAAAACTTACTCTTTTTTGTGTTGTTAAATGTGGAGACCCAGTCAGTGCAGTTTGTGAGGTAATTCTCGAGGCGGTTGTTGCGTGTAGTTTCATTATCCCATTTCTTTTTAATTTCATTACCTTTGGGGCTTTTTTCAATCCACTGCCTAGTTTCATAATCAAAGGCAATAAACCTTTTTCCGTCAAATGCATATTGATCAATCTTTCTACTCTTCTCCGTCCCATTAGGAAGTTTCTCCACATCGCAGCCAGTTATTTTCTGAAGCACATGGAGCTCTACAATCACAGAACAACATAACATTATTAAAACACATATAATTACACTGAGTGAGTTTTTGATTACACCTCTGAGTTCATTTGGTGATTAAATGTTAATAAGAGAAATGCAGTACACTCACCAGAACACTCTGCACGTTTGCACTTTGACAAATCATACAGATATCCTAAGATCCACCGTCTAGTTTCAGGAGGTTCTGCAGGAACTTTGTTCAGCTCATCCACAGTCAGGTTGTCTCTTTCCCAGGTGTCTTTGTCATTACTGTAGTGAGCGATCTGTATGTCATCAAGCACACCCACAGCCCTGAACTCAGGGAATAGATCTGTTTTGGTCAGGGCTATAAAGCTGTAGTGGAGCGAGTGTTTCTCTGAAGAAGACAGAAGACAGAAACCACGATGAAGAGAAGCAGTGAGACCTTTTCTCCGGTCAGCATGTAAAACAATAGCCATTCAAGGAGAACGATTATGGAAAATTCACTTTTGTTTTGTTTGTCAACATAATTATGTGAGTACAGTATGTGCCCACAATCACATTAAATAGCTATAAAAAATAATCCACTCAGTTTCTTATTTTCAGCATAAAACAGATGGGGTCTCAAAATGAGCCACCACTGCATGCATGAAAACAGCATGTTTTTACTTCTGTCAAAATGGTTTTTACAGTGTGCAAGTGATCTGCTGGGTATTACATATAACATATTACATATTTCCCATTACAATGGGAAAAAACACAACAAAACGGGAAGTTTTATTGGACCACATTTTCCCTTATTCTCCTTTTTTTCTACCATAATTTACTTTTTTCTTTCCATAATAACAGTACATATTATTTCTGAATTTATATTATCAATTTAGTTACTGTTTTGTTAAACTTAACTGACAAATTCTCCAAACCAGCCCATAACTGTAAAACATCATGTTTCTCCTAACCTGCTCCATTTTTTGTTTTAAATTCACTTTTCATGAAAAATAATAGTTTGTTTTTTTATTGTGAAATCAGCTAGATATTTTCTGTTTTCAAAAGCCATGCTCATCAAAAAAAAAAAAAAAAAATACAATATGATGCTTAAAATAAATAACTAAATTTTCCGTAGTTAAATGAGTTGTAGGCCTAACTAACTCAGCTAAATAACTACTGTTAGTTTACAGTATGTTAGGTAACTGTATTTAAAGATTTCTTTTTTTTTCTTTGCTGCTTTTGACTAAAAAGAAAGTAGAATACCAAAATCATTAAACCGTGCTTACCTTGATTCGAATCACTCACAAAAAAGGCAAAAAATAAAAATGTAATCAAAACCATTATTATATCTCTACAGTTCTTTTTTTAAACAAGTTTGTATGAGTTATTTCTGTCCTGTATATTACAGACGCGAATCAGCAGGAGGTAAGATTAATTGTAAAAGTGAAAGATTGGTTTGTTTCTTCTGTTTATATGGAGCTCATTACTGCCCCTCACTGGCTCCTGACGAAAATACACATTTCTGAGCAGATTCCATCCATTAAATGTATTTAAAGTTATTGTCAACATTAAACATTACTATTATCTTGTTAGTATTTTTCTTATATTATTATGAAGCCAGCATTGTAATCATGTTATATTTGTGATGTTAATTCTATCCCAGACTGGACACGGCTCTCCATGAGTCTCAGCCAATCAGAATCATCCTCGTCAGACGGGCCTCCATTATTTTTTTCTTTAAGAGTGACTGGTCATATATTTATAAAATTAGGTAAAATAAAACTGTTGATTGGTTTATGCACCTGGCCCTAGGGGTTTACTTGGTAAACTTGTTTTATGAAACAAAACCAAAACCAAACAAACACACTCACATCTTTTTAATAATAATTTTAATTTGTAATTTAATAATAATTTGTAATTTATTTTATTTATTTATTTATTAATAAATTAATTCATAAATAAAATGTATTAATAAAAGCTTCCTGAAGTTAATTGTGTCACAAACACAAAAAAGACAGGAGCTCATTAAAGAGATCTGTTCAGAACCTACTCTTTTTTGGTTTTATTAAATGTGGAGATCCAGTCCAGGCAGTTCTTGAGGAATGCATGAATGAATGGATCCATCAGAAAGTTTCTCTGAAGAACATGGAGCGCTACAATCACAGAACATTAACGACAAAACAAAATCTCTGTTTGCACTGGTGTGAGAAGGACACACTGTGGCTGCTCAGTCAAATTACACCCTTTTCATTTCATATGTGACAAAAAGTCCAATAATGTAGCTTGTCAGATAGTAAAGAAGAAAACGTTTCAAACTCACCAGAAGACTTAGTGCAGTTTGACAGAATCTTGATCAGATCTAGATACCAGTCTTTTCCAGTCTTGTTCTTCAATGCTGTAGTGAGAGATCTGAATGTCGTCAGATTCACCCACAGCGCTGAACACTGGCAGTGTGTCTGATTTTATCATGATAGTAAACACGTAGTGGAGGTAGCGCTTCTCTTCTTCTTGAGCACCCGCCCCTTTCCTCCTGGATGCCTCAAGTGCACTTTTCTTGGGTTTTCTTGTTTTTTGTTTGTTTGTTTTTTTTCAATGTGTATGTGTGTATGGAGCCCTGTCTTTGTCCCATAACAATAAAATGTAACTATTAATCTCAATTTTGCTAAATAAAAGGATCTGGCTCGCATCAGTCACATGACTGCCATTAACCAATGCTCACCCGTTAGGGCAGAGCGCGCTCGTTACGAGCCGGTATGGACTTCTGTGCCCGGTGCATCATGGATACTTCTTTAGAGTTTACTTATTTTTGTGTCATTTAAGCAAGACAGTTGCGTTTTTGTATTAGTGATGTTATGTGTGTTTATGTTCAAGTTAGATTGGGTGGGTTTTGGTTCATTTGCAGCCCTTTTATATAAAAGTGTACAGTTACCGTCATGGAGAGAGGTGTGTAGGGGAGTGACTTGTTGACATTGCCCCATAATTGTTACATATTACATGTGTGTAACTGTGAATAGAAGCTAGATAATATATTGTCTGTGCTCTTTTTTTTTTTTGTTACTTTGAAGCACTCGCCCCGTTAAATGTCTCTGCACTAGAGATGGGATTTATGGCTCTTTGAGGGGATCCGAATCTTTGCGAGCCGGTATGATGAGGTAAGATTTGTAGTCAAATAATTAAACCCACAAAAAAAAGGTTAATTTATGAACCACTATTTATTTTGTATGCTACAGTACATAAATATGTAGTTTTGCGTTGCGATTACGCAATGACGTCATCACACAAAGTAATATGATGTGTGAAGTAATTAACTGAAAATCATACAGTATTTAGGTAAAAGTTGTCAATTTGTTACACATCAGTGAAGGGTGATCTATTTAACTCCACGGAAATGAATGCAGACACATCAACATCAAGTCAAAAGTGTCTCCAAGTCAAAAAACGCTCATATTCCCTGCTGCTGCAATGTTAGCAGTTTTATTAAAATGCTACGCATTTAGCCCTACGTCTGTGTTTATATTGTTTATCAGCGGTATACATTTTTTATATTGTTTGGATCTGATGTTTATTCATAACCATATACTGATAATAAGTGGGTCTAAATATTGTTATCTAACATTAATGCTGATTATTTAGCTAACAAGCTTGCTAGTGCTAATTTATAGTAATTTTTAGATAATGTCTAAATATTTTGTATATATAACATATAACACAAAAGAAAGGATTTGATATTCAGGTAACTACAGTAATTAACAGTTGTGTGTACAAGTGTGCGGTAATGCCCTCTGGGGGCTTTGGCCAAGAGTGTTTACAACACAGACAAGGTTTGAGAAAAAAAACAAGAAAATAATATTTTCGTTCAGATGTTTATCCTAACTTCAAGAGTTCTCGTTTCTGGTTATGTAATGGAATTTGTATAGCGCAAATTTTGCGAGCTGTCTGGGGAGCGAGCCGGGAAAACGGCAGACTCCGAACCCTAGGGAAAAGAACCCTAGCGAGGGTGAGCGTGAGGGTTCGGCATTTGGCTCGTTCTCCGTCTGCCCCCCTGAAAAGAGGATGAAGGTGGAGAAGGGGAGGAGGAGGGGTTTTGATCAAAGCGAGATAGGAACATAGAAGCTGGGATATTTTATAGTAAAGGGAGGTGAATTTGATTGGGCGTGCTTGATTAGGAAATCGGCTACTAGCCGTGGGTGATTACTGCGTACACGATCCTCTTGAAACCATGTTTTCTGCAAAACATAAACTTTATTCTCATGTGATATATAACGTTCTGACGTTCTGCGAAACAATAGCCTACGCTTCAAAACACTTTCTTACTGGTGAAAATTTGACTCTTAAATCAGTTTTCTCTCGGGTACATTGCAGTGTAAGATTCACATTAAACATTACTGCATCATGCTCGTCAAAAATCTCTGGTATTTTGAGCAGTAAGATTATGAAAAAAATGTGCTATATAAAATTAAGTAGACCGTAAAAAAAATTGCAGTACTTTTTTACTTAAGTACATAAAATCACTCGAGCAAAATTGAAAAAAGAAGTACTTTTACTAGAGTAATATTTTATAGTATGGATCTGTACTTTTACTCAAGTACTTGATTTGTGTACTTCGACCACCTCTAAAAATGAACTGTGCTTACCTTGCTGTGCATCGCTTGAAATAGTGGAAAACCACAAACAAATAGGCAAAATCATTCTTATGTGTCACGAAGTGTCGCTGAGGTGTTGTCACGGCCACGCTTCTCAGTGTAGACCAGGGCCGTGCAGAGACGTTTAACAGGGCGGGTGCTCAAAGTTATGCTCAATCTAACTTGAACATAAACGCACATAACATCACTAATACATGATGCACCGGGCGCAGAAGTCCGTACCTGTGCTCAAGCACCCTCCTCCCCCTCTGCACGTGCCTGGCGTGGACAGAGAGGCTTGGACACAAGGAACTTCAGAGTTGAACATTTATTAAATAAAACACGAATGAAAAACAAAGCTGACGAGGCAGCGACCAACGCAGACAAAACTCTTGGTACACACAAGGGACTCCAACAACCAACCGGAAGCACAAGACAGAGAAGGATATTTATATCATACGTAATCAAAGACTAGACATCAGACACCTGGGCTATACGGCTGGCAGGGGATGACACACTAATGAAAGGGGCAAAGCTACAAACAAGGCAAAGACAGAGGAACAGGTAGGTAAACAAAGAACGGAGCACATGACACGATTGAAAACATACACAGAGCACATGAACAGAAAACATGAACACAAGGCAATGTCTCTGGCGTTACATTATGTCTACATAAAACCTGTTTAAAGGAGAGCACATCAACCACTTTTGTCCTTTATATTTCAGCATCCTGTGTCATAGGCCCTTTTCACACGACGTCACGCAACTTCCGTTCTGATTCAAAGCAGTGTATGTTTACTTCCGCCGCCAGCATAGTCAGTTACTCAGTCCCTTCAACACCTGCCAGAAATACATCTGGATGATGTGCATCGTCTTGCAGACAAATTTTCACTCACC
>JAUMHR010000076.1:18492820-18505215 GCA_032361145.1 Enteromius fasciolatus
ACTTGGACTCGGACTCGAACACTGGGACTCGAGACTCGACTCGGACTCGACAGTTGGTGACTCGACTACAACACTGGATGGGCACATATATAACAATGAATGTGGATGCGCAGGACGTTGTGTATATGAAGGCTGTTTCAGTGTGTGTGTGTGTGCGCGCTGATAAAACCCTCTTGACTCATATCTGTCAATCCATCTCATGCGATGCTGTGACTCAGACTCCGCCTCCAGACCATGTGACTGACAGCAGAGTTCAGTCACTAATGATGGTCACCACACACACACACACACACACACACACACAGTGCAGCTGCTGCTGTTTCTACAGAGGCCCGATCAGACCAAAAAACAACATTTGTGTTTTCCACATGTGAGTTCACAGCTCTGAATCAAACAGACTCATCTGCATTTACATCTAAACGCACAATATCTAGAAGAACAATAACTGTGTTCAGATGATAAAACAGTCATTGTGAGTCTGTCTGTGGGCAGACGACATGAAGGCATAAAAACATTTATATAAAATGTGTCAATAGTTATTACTCATTATTCATCCAAATGAGCACATACTAATTGAGAAACTATATGGAACCTGAGTGACACACACACACACACACATGTAATAAAATTAAAAATAATTATAATGAATATATTTAAAATCATATATATATATATATATATATATATACACATACAGTAATTATTTTATGTTCAAAATATATAAAAATATTTATGTGTAAAAAAATGTAGTGTTTGTATTTTTACTTTTGCAATGTGAATTGTGAATTCTCAAGATCTCTTAAGCATACACATATTCCATGTAGTATCTCAGTTAACTTAATAATATCAAGTAATATATGTTAAAACAAGTTCCTGTCCATGTTATTTGTCAGCTGCTGATGTGTGTGTGTGTGTGTGTGTGTGTGTGGAGCGGGAGGGAATGTTGTGTTATGCTGAAAAAGCTCATTAGTGATGATCCGGTATATCAGGGTCTTTGTGTGTGTGTGTGTGTCACGGGCCTTCACTCATTAGCTGTAGATCCACTAACAGGGTCGTTTTGTGATTTAGCGTATATCACAGTGTGTTCAGAGTTTGTGAGTGTTTGTCAGAGCAGCCACAGGTCGCGTGTGTTTTGTGTGGAAGATGCTGGTGTGTGTGTTACTCTGTAGGAGTGTGTGAGGTGTGTATGTGTGTAGGCACTGTGGAGAACTGTGTGTGTGTAAGTGTGAATGTTGTGTGGGGTTGGGTGTGAGCTATAGTTTGATGATGTCTGTATGTGTGTGCATCGACAAATGAAAAAAAAGTATAAAAGTCCAAAAGTAAAGTCCATAAATGTGTCATAATGTCACATCAAAGTAATTGTTTTCATAAATGTGACGTTAAGTGCTTTGATGACAATTCAATGCAGAATAAGTAAAATTATATAGATTATATATATAAAATTAATAAATTGTCATATTTGATTTGCATTTATAATTTGCATTGAATTAAAAAATGGAAATGTATAAAAACAAAATACAAATATTGATTAAATATTACTTCATATTGTAATTATAATTACAAATACATATATTTATTTTATATATTGCGTATTACTATTAAATGTATATATATATATATAAAATACAAATACAATTTTAAACCAAAAATATATCATTATATGACAAGATTATTTGTGAAAACACACAATAAAACAAACTCTTGTTTGTGATCAGATGACGCTTTTAATCCTCCGACACGTCAGAGAGCGGCCTGCTGAGAGGTCAGAGGTCAGTGTGTTTGTGTAGCTCCCTCCCTCTCTCTCTCTCTCTCTCTCTGCCTCTGCTGGTGTCAATGATAAAGCGACCACAGGTTCGCACCCATTCTTTCTCAAACGCTGCTTCTGCCAGCTCTTCTAACTATAGCTGAAGCCTCACAGATGTGTCAAAACTGATTAAAGCCCCTGCACTGTTTGCCAGCAGCTCACAAACTTCATTTAATACTGCTGTTTGTCTTCTAATCCACTTTACTTCGAGATTCAGATATGGTACAAATGCTGTATTAGACTTTTATGACCTATGCATTTTTATACTTTTGTTAGATGTATTTGTTATTTTTATTTGTTGTTCACTTTCTTTACGAAGAACACACAAAATGCGTGAGATGTGAAACAAACTGCACCCTTTCCTTGAAATGTATTACATTTTTGATTGCACTTTTTTAAATTCCTAAAATGTACATGTTATAAATAATAAACACATGTTAACATTTACCTTTTTTTTTTTTAAATTATTAATTACCTTCAGTCGTATTTTATTAACTATGTAAATAATACTGGGTGTCTGAGAAGGATTACAACTTTACAACTTAGTATTTGTACGTTATATATTTTATATGCTAAATTAATTTATATATGCTATATATATATACACACAATACATAAAATAAAACAAATATCTAAATGTCATTTATAATTACTTTCATTACGAACAATGTATGAAATTAGTTTTGTTTTCAATATAATTAAAAAACAATACAAAAGTATATACATTTATTTATTATAATTATATTAAAATATAATATCAGTCATTACATAATTAAATTAATTAAAAAAAAGTCCATTTAACTTTCATTATGATTAAGGTACAGACAGAACAGTGGGTGTTGAGTTTTATGCACCTTAAAACTTACAAAAACATTATGTTTATGTTTCCTACAGTATATGTCCTATGACAGGTCAATGCAGCGTTATTGATGACTAACAAGGTTTCAGAAGAGAAATCAGTTCTGTTTTTGCAACCACACGTGTGTGTGTGTGTGCGTGTGTGAGTGTGGATGTAGGTGTGTAGGTAGGTTTGCGTGCATAAATGACTGAGTTTTACTGAAGGTGATTTCACACCTGTGTGAGTGTGTGTGAGTGTGTATTAGTGGTGAAATTGTTATCTAGCTGCACACTTGTCTCTCGCGGTAATGCAATAAAATCGTCACATGAAAATGACTAACAGCAATATCAACCTGAATGCGTGTGTGTGTGTGTGTGTGTGTTTCACAATAGGAGTTTAACGATAATGACCAGCTAACATGTGAGACTCTAATAGAGTGGCAGTGTCAAAATTACCAGGGGAGGACAGCAGCGTGTGTGTGTGTGTGTGTTGACAGTAGATTTAGTAATGATAGTCGTCTCAAACGGACGCTCCGGAGGAAGAACTCCCCAAACACACGTGAAGGAGAGGTGTAAATGAAAGTAAGGAACTCTAACGTGCTGGAGATTCTTCTCTAGACTCGGGTCACGTCAGAAACACACACGGTTCAGTCTCAGAGGACCCTGTTCATTCTGTTCCTGGCAGACGCAGACACACGCTACATTCATTATCCTTCTATTTTACTTCTATAATTTCTTTTCACTTTTTTTATTTTAAATATAGTTTTATAGTTTATATGTATTAGTTTCAGTAATGTTAGTGCTTTTGTATTTTTATATATAAAATTACATATCATAAACTTATACATGTATTTTTATTAGTATTTGTTTTAATAGATTAAATGTATCTATATAGTTTTTAATATATTTGCAATATATTTTATATTTATATACTTATATTTTAGACATTTTACATATTTAGTTTTAGTTATTTTAGAAGTTTTTAGTATAAAAATGTTGACCTGGCAACCAAAAGTATATTTTATATTTATTATAATTTAATTTTTTATGTGTTTGTTTGTTTGTTTGAGTTAATATCTCACACACTCGCATACACACAGAGCTCTGTTTCACTGTGCCAGTCCCTAGGGTGTGAATAGTTGCTATGTGGTTGCTAAGGTGTTGTGAAAGGTTGCCATGTGGTTTGTTACTTTCTGATCACTTATTAACACACATCTACTCCACGACCCAATCTGAGGAATCATTCGCACACCCTAATACTTTATACTCACTGCAGAAACACAGAAAACAGGTGATGGGGAGAGCTTCAGCCAAGGTCAAAGGTCACAGGATCAAGTCAAATCAGGAAAGAGATATTAAAGTGATGTGTGATTTCTCAGATCTACTGTACACAGAAGCAGCATTTACTCACACCTGACCTCAGCTCTCATCAGTCTACTGGAAACAAACACAATCAGATATACAGTGGGTACAGAAAGTGTTCAGATCCCCTTCCATTTTTTTTTACTATTTACTATACAGCCGTTTGCTAAAATCATCAAGTTCTTTTTTCCCTCATTAATGTACACACAGCACCCCATATTGACAAAAAAGCATAGAATTGTTGCCATTTCTGTAAAATGTGTGAAAAACTTGTTGCATCTTTCCCAAAAAGACTCGTAGCTGTATTCAATCAAAAGGGTGTTTCTACTGAATACTTACGACCATGTGAGATTTCAGTTTTTCTTTTTTAATAAATCTGCAAAAATGTCAACGATTCTGTGTTTTTCTGTCAATACGGGGTGCTGTGTGTACATTCATGAGAGAAACCTAAATGATTTTAGCAAATATAACAGAGTGAAACATTTAAGGGGGTCTGAATATATATATATATATATATATATAATGTAATCAAAAACCTTTATTTCAGATTAATCTGACAGCATTAATATATAATTATTTTTTTGGTAAATTATAAATTATATATATTTTTATATTTTATTTCAATGGGATAAACTTACAAAGCAACTCCAGTCTGTGCTATGTTGAAGCTTGTGAAATTCGTCTAACAATGTTCTTTTCCCTTTCTTTTGTGCCTAAAGATGATCAAAAAACTCGTCCTTTTGTTGTTTCAAACCTGTATGACTTTCCTCTGTGGAAGAAAATCTAAATAATGTTTTGCACATTTGCTGGCAGCTATTGACTTTCACTCTATTTCCGTCCATACAATGGAAGTCTATGGGTACCAGCAACTGTTTGGTTAAACACATCCTTCAAAACATCTTCTTTTGTGTTTACACGATGAAACAAACTCACACAGGTGTGGAACAACATAAATAATGGCAGGATTTGAACTGTGGGACACTGAGACGCTCTTGTCAGGTTTCTCTCGAGGTCCCCTAATCAAGACATGTGTGAGACGGAGCCCGTGTCGAACACACCTTGTGTGTGCGCTAGCGTATGCGTATTAAGCCAAGGATTTAATATAGCTATTATACTTACACAGAGAGGCCAAACGAACGAGTTTGCAAGAGCAGAGAAAGTGTGTGTGTGTGCGCGCATGTGTGTGAAAAGCGTCATTAGAAAGTGTCAGAACTGCCTGGGGCCACATTGGCTTTACACAATGATCAATTCTGCTACTGAAAAGAGGGACACACACACACACACATGCACGGACACACACACACACCACCCGCTGCTTTAATTACCAGTGTCTGTCCCTCTTTACCAGCGCATCTGAAAGCCTCAGCGAGAGGAGCGTGAGAGAACGAGAGCGGTAGACAAACCCAAACGCTCATTAACGAATGATAATCTGCCGTCCGAGAGCTCTGGCCCTCATAAAGAGCCACATGTCAGTGTATTGAGAGGCGAACCGCCCACTCTTTCTCCGGACGCATGGCCGCGGGCTTGAACATGTGTCGTCTGATGTAAACACGGCCCGAAGCGCTACCTGCGCTGAGCTAAACACCCTACAGTCCTTTAACAGCATGCTGGTGACCCCACAAACCATGCAGCACCAGTCATGTTTTCTTCAGTAAAATCTAGTAAAGTTTCCTGTCCTGCTGATTTCAAGAAGCTATGAACCAAAACTCGGGTCTAAGGAACATATAATGAGACGTTTTTAATCAAATATGTAAAAGAAAGCCAGAAAAATAACTCAAATAATATATTTATTTCAATGCATTATTATTTGCATACTATATTAACATACAAACAACTGTCATAATCAAATTCTATAATTATTTTAATTATATTATAAATAATGCAAATATATAAAAGTAAACATAAAAAATACGCATTTATAAACACAGAAATACACACAATTAGTTTGATATATTTTCATACATATTTTATAAAATATATAAACTGTATAATTTTTCTCAAATTACACAAAAGCACATTCTATATACTTCTATTAAATAACTGAATTACTTTACTTTTGTATATTTAATATTCTATAGTAAAAAGTTATGTTTTGTAATTTAATAGCAATATATATTCTATATAATTAAGAAATGTAGTCATGTACATTTTGTGTGTGTGTACAGTTGCAAAGAAAAATTTGCAATTCATTTTATATTCTTCATGTTTTATCTTTTTCTTGTGTATCCATATTGAACCGACTGACTGAGGAGTGTTTTCTGCTCTGTAGTGATGGGAAAGAGTTTAGCACCGCTCTCGTGTATGTTTGAGCTTGTGATTTGTGACACTGCTGTTATTGGAGTGCAGCTGTGGTCGCGTGGGCAGGAAACAGGCACGTTTAGTTTCAGCCCGTCCCAAACTAGAAGAAAGAAACAAAGAGAACAAATCACGTGCCTTACTGACAGCTGCAGTAAGTCTCCTCTCACTGTAGACTGAAGAAACTGACTCAAGACGGCATGCTTTCTGTTTCGCTGTCACGCCACTGTTCTGCTGCACAGTACCCGTGTACAATCAATATGCTACTGTAATGACTTCACTGACACTGAATCCAGCAAACTTCGAGAAGATGTCACGTTCCTCTCAGACACACGCTAAACTCAACACTCAATCAGATGATTCACATCGCAACAAAACCACTCTAATGTCACATATAAAACATCTTAGCAAAACTCAAGTGTGTGTGAGGACACCAAAATATGATAACAAAACTTGTTTTGATTTTGCAAATAACAACAGCGTTGACCATCACTGGATTTGACAATGTTTATACATTTCAAAACATCAAATATTTGCTTTTTTATTATAAATGTTAACAATAAAAGAATAATTGTATATCTTTATTATCACTACCATACATAGACATCTAAATAAAATATAGAATTTGATATACTATTATATTAATGTATTAAACAAGTTTATTTTATAGCACTTTTTATGATACGAATTGTAAAATGTTTTTTAAATAATATATATATTTATATATATAGACAGATAGATATACATGCAAAAATGGTTTTATAGTTAAAACTAAATTAAAAGAACATTTTTACAACCATTTAGCATTTGACTAGTGCCCACTTCCTCAGCGATTAATCGATAGAAGTGCGTGTTTGGTGGACCTTCCATGGAGCTCGGCGGACCCAGAGCCCTAGCGGATTTACCCCTAGGAGGCTAGGTTTTGAGTGATGCTCAGAGTCCAGCCTGGTCCCTGTGTGCCCCCCCAGGAGGAAGTGGTAGGTTATTGGAAGTAGCAGAGGAATAGACAACAAAGCAGCTTGAAGCTAAACCGGGTGATTCGGAAGGGTAAGCCGAACGGTAACGGTGGTGGGAAGCTCTGGCCTTTTTAGGTCTTCTCCCCCGGTCTGGCCCCAGCTCTGATAGGCAGTAAGGGGAAGGCGGGGGATGTCAAAAATCCAAGATGCCTGAGAGAGGAAGTGAGGGGCATTTAAGGCGGAGTTCTGATAGGGTAATTCGTAATGAGGAGATCGTTCATACGTGCTGCCCCTGAAATTCATTATAAAACATTATTAAATTATAGTTTAATTAAAAGTGTTTCATTGATTTTTTACATTATTTTAACTACATTCCAACATCGACGGCTGTCATGTGTCGACTGGGAAGACGTCTTTCTCTGGGAGTACTACATTTGCATAACGTGACATAATTATCACGCCTTTAAACAGTAAAATCCAGAAAGAGTTTATCAGAGGAGAACTTTTGAAGTAAACCACATACGCACTTCAAGGAACCCAGAAGGCTTTAGTACTTGAGATGAACCCGATGTGAGAGTCAGAATCAAACAGATGAACATAAATCTGAACAAATGTCATCTGTACTGATGACCTCTGCTACAGTCAAATCAGTCACATGCAGTTTATTGTTGAGAATGAATATGGGCTGAGAATCGTGCTAAATGAGCTAAAGTTTAACCACTTACAGAGGTGCAGCGTTTCGGAAAGTGTGTGTGTGTCTGTTTGCACACTTACACAAATACTCAACTCAAGACGTCTTGGGTCTGTGGCTTGTCCTGCAGAAAAGTAACACTTCAGCACAGAAACTCACAGTTCTCACCAGAACGCTCAAAATAACTCGCCTGCAGCGCTGGAAACAGCAAACACACACACGCGAACGCTCACCGACGCATGCAGGCATAAAAAAGAGTCCAACAAACTGAGTTTGCGATTGAGATGGAAAAGAAGGATCTTGCTTGACATACTGTAAATGGCCGTGGCAGTGATTGGTCATGCCAGTTGTACAGTACTGCTGGAGTTAGTTATGTGACAGCAGTGAGTTGTTTTACCCATGCAAAAGTCCATTTTCTGAGCCTTGGGCGTGGCTACGTTGGTGTTCACAAAAGTGGCTGGGCTTGGTTGCAAGGGCTTTGCTATGCCGTAACTAGGCTGTTCTGATTGGTTGCTAGAATGTTGATGATAATCTTAAGACAGTGCTAGAGTGTGCAGCAGCTTTACTGTTCAAGGTGGTTGCTAGGATGCTCGTATAAAGCTTCTAGGGCCTTCTGGGTGGTTGCTAGGGTGTTGCTAGGTTTTCTTTGACATAACTGAGTGCATATAATCTACTCTTTGGTATTCTGGATCTTTAACGCGAGTCTAATCGCAATAAGCGCTAGTAACAGTGATGCTTGACTTCATAAAATGATGCCAGCTATAAAGTGCTTCCATGTGTGGATTTGTGTATGTGTGTGTGTTTGTGTGTGTTGGTTCGGCCCCTGCTGCCCGTGTTCCTCTCTGGCACTCTTGTATTGGCACCGAGGCACCAGGCACCCCTGCCGGTCCGCCTGGCATCTCTGCGGCCCCTCAGGGCTTGGTCAGCACCCGGGTGGGAGTATTTCCAGTCCCCGAGGAAGACGACAAGGGGGAGGGTCCTGCTCCCCGGGGAGACACCAGAGAGCCAGAGTCCAGCGCAAGACAAACCCATCTGCCCTAGAGAGCATGCCCACCGCACACACATACACACAATGCCACCACATGGAAACAACCAACTGCTGTCCTACAAAACCCATCTCATTAGTTTTACCATATATGAAGGTTTTTAGTAAGAGCAGCTTCACTCCTGAATCTCCAGAGTAATATAACAGGGTCAAAGCCTGCTTCTGAGGCAACATTAGGTCTAAGTATTGCGGTGAAGCCCAAAGAGTACTTAGACCATGCGAGTTTCTCGTTGGTCTGCATTACACAGTTTTTGTCATCAGGAGTATCTGAGGACATCTGCGCACACTGTATGTGTGCGACCCAATTTCTGTGTCTGTATGGCAGTCTGTGTACAATAGCGCAGGCACAAGGTGAACTTTGAGATGGTAGGAGTCCACTAGGTGTCACTGCACATGTGTCAAACTCTTTTATCCAAGGTTAAGGCCCTGTCCACATGGAGACGCGTTTGGCTGTATAAACGTAAAAAATTTGTATCGTATTGGCGTTTAGCCCAGATATTGGATATTTTGTGCAACAATGATGTCATCACCCACGTCTCGCCCCTAATCAGACAAACCACTACATTAACTTATTAAAATAACTTATATGATCACAGAATAATAAATTTATTTCTCCATGTTTGTTTGTATACCGTGTGCAAGGTTTATGTGTGTGGTCCAAGTCTTTCAGTGTCTTTGGGGCAGAATTACTGGACTGGCATGTACACTTCATTGTTTTGTGTTGGTTTAGCGGTTTCACGTGTATGCTTATATTTCTTGAGAGAAAAAAGATTGGACAGGGAAAGCACTGCTTTGATGTGGATGTAGATTAAGTATAAACTCAATCTGAAAGGTGTCTGTGAGAATTGCATTGTTATCTATGCAGGGTCAGAGAGCTCTCAGATTTCAACAGAAATATCTTAATTTGCATTCTGAAGATGAATGACGAACTTATGGGTCTGAAATAGTGTTGGGCATCGTTTTGAATTGACCGATTCTGATTTCAACAAATTTGGTCAAGCGCTTTATTGTTAAACTACAATCACTTACCTGATTGTTGTGACGAGGTAACATCACATGTGTTGCACTGTGCCGACCCAGGCTTTTTTAGTGTGAAATAAAGCCACACTTTTGAGCGCCGCTTACTGTGCTCCATAGCTGCAACTGAACAAGCGCGCGGCAAGCACTTCCGGAAATACGGTGCGTGTTTGGAACCGATGATCGGAATCGAAAACAAATTTTATAAACAATTCCAATGGCATCGTTATTTTTTTAACGGTTCCAAGTTGGAACCGGTTCTCGATGCCCAACCCTAGTATGAAACAACATAACATTTTAGTTTTTTAGGGTGAATTATATAGTTCAGTCATGAAACTCAGCAGCAGGCTGTTGGTAACGTAACTGATGATATTCAGAGTTAAATGATTTAGCACAAACTAATTGGTTCATGCTTCTTATACAGCCAATGAGCTAATTGCCTTGTAATTACGTGGCTGGCTAGCATTCGCATGAGATTCCTGCGGTGCGCTTTCTCTGAAACCCTCCACCTTCCTCAGCTCCACTTATATTGATATGCTATGGGTTACTTTTAAGGTCTTTGTGAAGCAGCAGTATTAAATACGTGCGGCGCATATTGCCATATACAACTGATATGCATTGCCAGTAGCAAGTTGCTGTACCTGCTTGCAGCAGTAATTAAGCAGCACAGTAGCAGATCTATTCTGCCAAGACCAAATACATTGTCATATCTATCCCTATGCTAAACTGTTCAGAGAGTTGTCATGATTGATCTAACCCTCTAAGTCAATCATCACTATGACTAATAAACGCACTATCTCACCTGCTCCACCATAAAATGTGAAAAAAAGTACATTTGTACATTGACAGAGGAACCAGAGTCGAATCTAAAGAACAGAAGGGGGCTTGCTGACAAAAAGTGAAACACGACGTGGGAATCACCAAAACAAGACCTAGTGTGTGTGGGAAGGTGTCACCACGGGGGCTTCCTTGTCAACTCTGTCCCCATAACCACCAACAGAAGTGATCAAACTTCATCTGCGCAGAACACTACCTTACTGTATATACCTTTAGATTAGACACACACAACTCTGGTTGCTATAGGATTGGGAGGTAGTTGCTAGGGTGTTTGGTGTAATGTGTGTAATTCATTGGACGCTGTTAGAGTGTTCTGAATGGTTGCTAGGGAGTTGTTATGTTGGTTGCTCTGATATAAATTTGTTAAGGCAATCTGGATGTTTGCTTGGACGTTTCTTGAAAGATGCCTAGGGTGTTATAGCCATTTGCTCAGTCAGACTAGGTGGTTGCTACAGCTAGTTGCTAGTGCTAGGCTGTTTAGCTAAATGGTTGCAGGGTGTTCTGGGTGAGTGCTAGAATTTTGCTATAAGGGTGTTCTGGGTGGTTTAAAGACCACTGCAAAATGATCCGGGGGGTTGCTAAGGCATTGCTTTAAGAGGGTGCTCTAAGTGGTTGCTAGATCATTTACTAATGTCTTACGGTGGGTCGCAAGGACAGTGCTTTGAGTTTGCTAGGATAGTGCTAGGTTTTTGGGTGGTTGTGAAAATGCTGTTCTGCAGTCGCTAAGGTGTTTTGTGTGGTTTCTAGCATGCTGCTAGGGTGTTCATTTACATTTAATCATTTTGCAGACACTTTTATTTAAAGCGACTTACAATTGGGGTGATCTTGGTTGCTAAGGCATTGCTCTGTGGTTACTAGGGTCGTCTGTCTGGTCGCTAGGGCACTGCTCCCGCCACCAGAACCAAATCTTTCTGTACTAGAGAGCTTATAAAAACGAACATCCTGATTTTGTCGGTTTGTGGTTATGTGACTTCGTTGTGCAATTTGATCTAATAATCATGTGGGTCAGGTTCTCATGAAGGTGCGACATAAAGTGGGAGAGAAAGAGGAACGGTGAACGAGAAGTGAGTCTGTAAGACGCCATAAGCGGCTCGACTGTGATCAGAGCAGTTACAGGCCCTCAAACACACTGTGATATTAAGAGAGAGTGAAAAACCACAAAATACACACTCTCGTTCTATTTCATGCATACGGGCTATAAACTGTAATCTCGTTCAACAGTGTAGAAATAGACTGATCTACATACATCTGTTGCACTTAAAGATCCTTAAAATATCAGCTCAAGTGTCTGAAACTATCAAGTTCAATCTGGGTGTTTATTTACAGTAAATGATTTGATATTTGCAATTAGTTCTGCAAATATGATTTGCTCTCTCTCTCTCTCTCTCTCTCACACACACACACACACACACACAATGCTTGTCATACAATCACACATCTACCAAAAACATCCATTTGGTCAAACTGGGAATGGTTAATAAGGTTAATAATTAATAAAATCCAAAAGATATATATATATAAATAAATAAAATAAAGTAATAATAATTATAT
>JAUMHR010000076.1:18553288-18564803 GCA_032361145.1 Enteromius fasciolatus
ATGTCCATACATGTTACTAACATATTATTGTAGCCCATTTTGTGCTCTTTACAGTGTTATTAGACTTTAGCTACTTAAATGTTTATTAGCAATTGAAAAAAACACAAATATCAGGCCATGTCAGAACTTCTCCAGATCCCCAAAACACCCTCAGACTCCGGAGGGTTAATCACACTTAAAACAAAAACATGTAATACTATGGCGATAAATATTCTATTCACTACTTGTGCCACTTTGTTTTTATTTGGGTGGGAGATCCCAGGCCATGTAGAGAATTAAAAAAAATGAATACACTTAAGACAACAATTATTTTTAACATTTTTAACATTTCATTAACCAAGTAATCAAGAAGTTTCAAAGATGGTTCAATTTAATTTGGTTCAATTCAAGGTTCAAACACCAATAAACAGCAGAGGATAATACAGTAGATTACTCTCAAAAAAAAGTAAAAATAAAGTTAACACAAGAAAAGTCAATTATAACAAAAAAACAAAATATTCTCAATCAGGACAATAAAATTTATATTGCGCAAGTATATAAAAAGAACAACATTACAATTTCCAATAGAAACCACTATTCATAAATTTGTTGCAATCAGTAATATTAAAAAGCCAGGTATCCTAGACTCACAATAAAAATTAAATACTCTTGAACCTTAAGCTGATCACACACAATTAAGAGCTACAATCAACACCATATGCTTCCTAAAGAAGGGAAGCCTCTTTTAACAATCTTATTTAGAAGGGTGTCAGCTTAGTTTGTACAAAAGATATACAATTAATCATTTTGCACAATAAAATGACCTACCCTAGTTCATCAGTGCTCACATGCAGGCCCCGTTTACACGAAGGGAAGACGCAAATATTTTCCTGTGGTTTGGCCTCTCATTTACACGAAAACCCCGTTTTTATCACAGGAAACAATTATTTCTAAAAAAAACTCTTGCCAAAGAGTAGATTTCTGATAACGACGGATATGTGTTGTCGTGTCAACTGGGAGAAACAGGGTTTTAGGTTCTCAAACTTCACATTATGCGCCAGAAAATGCTTAACGTCATGTGAGCGCCCTATTTACATAGGTTTGGCATAGGTATTATGGCACTCGACTACGTATTTATGCAGTTTGATATAAAAAAAATTGAAAACGATGTTGTGTGCACAATATTATTATTGAAATGGAAATATTCGGTTTTCTAAATACCAGGCTGAATGTGGCCGCAGTAAACTATAATGCTTTTTCAGCCACTGATCCAGTCCAAAATGACCAACATGAGAATTTAGGATATGTGAAATATGCAGTGTCCATCATTCAATCTCCGCCAATTATTCACTTCAGAATAACCAGCATAAAAACATCTGAGCACACAATCTACAAATCAGCAGAAATAGTTCTTCCAGCTACAATCTACAACGACTCGTCTACTAATCGGAATTGCATAATTCTGACTATTACTGTAGGTACAACAGCACCTCCTAGTGGCTTGGCTACAAGTGCAACAAATCCCACACAAGCAAATAGCAGTATAACAAAAGCAGATTGAGGAAAACATCTGGAGTCGCGGGGTTAGTGCCAGTACTCTTGTGATAACAACACAAGAAGCAGCGATAAGAGTAAGTAAATGGAGTTCTGGGAACTTCTGTATCCAGTTTAATGATAATGATTCTGCTATTACGATTATGATAGCAGAAAGATGTTGGTCAGTAGTTGTTAACTGAATCAAGTATGAACTTGTGTCTCAAACTTGCCCTTTACTTTTGTCATGTTATATCCTAATTACGCACTATTTTGTCTTTCGCGTCCTGAAGTTTAACTGTGATGTTCTCTAGCTGACAAATACATTTCTTCATTTCAACAATTAATTTTCCAACCGGGGATGTCATCTCACTTTCGTCTATTTCTTCATCTATGGGTGTTTCTGCTAGTTTGTTCATGTCTTTAAGCACACTGTTATTTTTGAAAAATGAGATGATGGCAAGCACAAAGGTAAATATGCCAAAACCTGCTGCTGTTGATGCAGTTGAACGAATATTTGCAGACATCTGTGCTGTCAGTTCAATAACGTCTTCCATCTGTATGACATCTTGCGCTTTCAATATTTTCTCAGTACTATTAATTTCGTTCACCTTTTCAATCATAGGCTTGATTTTATCACAAAATTCTTTCAGTTCAGTTTCAATGTCTTGTCTTAATTCTGTCATTATATTAGAGCTGATTTTTACAGCAACTCTTGGCACAAGTACTCTTGTGACAACAACACAAACAGCAACAAAAAAAGAAGTTCCCAGAGTAAATAGAGCTGCAGCTGTTCCTGCAACCAGGACAGCACCATCGCTGATTCCAAACCTTCTTGCATGTCTGGAGTCTTCAGCAGAACATCTGTAATGTTCTACTAATTCTTCGATAATACTCTGCAGTCTCTCGATGTGCTGAAGGAGTTCAAGATGATCTCTCTCATAGAGTTCAATAAATTCATCTCTGGAATGAATGATACAAAAAGAAATGTGTTTATATATCAAATTGTTTTATAATTATAAATGATTTTATTAATGGTAAACATATTAGTCAATATGCAGATGACTCTGATAATTTCTGATACTTTATTCTACAATACATATATTAAATATCAAACTATTTATTAATGTTGCATTTTTATATAAATAATGTCATGTTTGTTTAAACCAGTGTTAATTTCGTTGAATAATTTTCCTCATAATATTCGTCAACGACATTTTTTCACAGACGAAAATGAGACGATAACGAACCAAAACTAATTTGAAATGACAAAAACTATGATGAAAATCTGTTGACATTTTCGTCAACGAATAAAACCGAGAATGGAGGGATGATTGGAAAGATATTATTTCAGAACGAATGTGCTGCGTGGATGCGTTAGATGTGTACATGAACTGTACGTCTCATAAAACGTTTAAAAATCTAAATATGTGGGATTAAGAGAAGAGCAGGGTTAGGTTAGGTCTGGTTTCTGAGCGCTGACACTGAAGCACATACACAGCACATCTCACACAGCACGAGTAAGTTACTCTTGAATGGAGAATTAAACAGAAAATGATTTAAAATTGTTTACCTGAATGCTTCTCAAAACGGACAAGAGTCGATTATGTATTACGTGAATGTAAACGGTAGGGAACATGCATTCGTGTGTATTCGGTTTTAAAAGGACCGCAGCCTAATTTAGTTGCTATTGTCAAAGTCATGTAATCAAGCAACAAAAGTAAAATCACTCAATGCCCCTGACTGAATCACGTAGTTCTAAAGATTAATATAAATTTATTTATATTAAAAAATATTTCTGCTTGAAAGAATGAATAATATGGTAAACAATGAAGAATGCATAATTAGCCTGTATAACCATTGGTATTTCATTGAAAAGGAGACCATGTTCTTGACCTTAATGAGAATTGGTTATATTTAATTTTAACATAATGGCATGTTGTGTGTCACCACAGTTAAATAAGAGTCTATTATGATAAAACCTTAATGTCAAACATATTAAGTTTGGAAATTTTAGAGAAATGCATAATAAATGAACTACACTGTAACTAAACTTGTTCGATTTTAGCTGACTAAATTTACTGTAGAGATTTAGTCGACTAAAATCATATGATATTTAGTTGACTAAAACTAGACTAAAACTAAAAACAATTCATATGACTAAAATATGACTAAACCTAAATGTCATTTTAGTCAAAAGACTAAGACGAAGACTAAATTAAATTTTGCTGTCAAAGTTAACACTGGTTTAAACACACTTAAGTAACATGAGTTCCCTGAAATAAGGGAACAAGCATAGTGTATGGGGAAAACCAAGGTTACGTCAGTAATGGAGCATTCCCTTTAAAACCTTCACTTCACCTTGTTTACAGGAAATGCATCCAATCATGCCGTACTATAAGCATATACAGGAAATCCTACTCTGCCACCTCATAAAACATAAAGCCTCTTATTAAGAAACCACAATTAGAGTATTCCCCATACACAATGTGAAGTGAATGTTTGAGAGGGAACAACTGTAATTCAGGAGACGGTGGCATGCGGATCCATTTGCAGTGTTTTATTCAAGGTCAAGCAGGCAAGTTAACCAATGACATCAGGAGCAAACATAGGCAATCCAGAGACATAAACGAGAATCCAGGCAGAGATCAGGGCAGGCAGCAAACAAACACAAACAGAATAAACAGTCCAAGATCAAGAAACCAGAAAATCAAACACGGGAAATCGCTCAGAAATGACAGCAGTAGCAAATCAAGACTTCGCAGTGAGCTGGTGTGAAAGTCTGGCATTTATGTTGAGTGTTAATGAGTGTGTGGGTGTGGTGATGAGTAGCAGGTGCTTGATTTGGTCCAGGTGTGAGTTATTATATGGTGGTGTGACTGTGCAATGGATGCTGGGTAATGTAGTCCGGGTGACAGTCTGAGTGTTAGTGGTGATGGGGCAGAGTTCATAAAAAAAATTATAACAACAATGTTTTCTCACTTTATTTTGGAAGGTTCTTCCAAGCTGTTGTGCCAGTGGTGGTGAGTGGATGATGTCACGGCTGCTGCAATTACATAACACAAGTGAACCATTATGATGTGCATTAGAGTATCCCAAAACATTAAAGCAGATCAAAAATGAAAATCAATCATATTATTAAAACATTATTGATGCAGGTGAGTGCTACTGTTGCCTGTTTCAAGTCTGTGTATGTAAACAATATATAGTTGCCTGTATAAATTATAATAACATGTCTTTAACTGTTAGTGTGATGCATTATGTAAGAAAAACGTCTCTAGGTTACATATGTATCCCTGGTTCCTATGGGAACGCCCTCAGTGTGACGGCTCTGAATCGTGTGTAGAATCAGCCAATGGTGAGTTGGGACGTCATAGATGGCTGATGTCACTGGCCAGGAAGCATAAAAGCATGTGGAATGCTGCTGGCAAACTAGCTCCTGTCATGCAGCGGAGCGCAGCCAGGGGATGCCGAAAGTGTGGTGTCAAGACGCAGCGTCTCTTTCATTCAAGGAACCAGGGTTACATATGTAACTGTGAAGTCAAAATAACCGTAATGACAAAGCTGGAATCAAACTGCGCAGTGGAGAATGTATACGGAAGAAAGTGAAACTTACATGAGAGGGACATGCATGCAGAATGAGAGTGCAGAGTAGTCGGAGATGTCATCGGTTTAGTGAGCTAGTGATGCAGATTTAACTAACACTCAATGAGGATAACATGTGTGAAAGGTTAAAAGACTGCAGTGAGTAGCGAATTTCAGGGGAAGCGCGGCAGCTGTCGGTCATCTCAGGGACACTGATGGTATGATAATATCGTTGGGTTTTTTTTTCATGAAAGACTGATTTTCACACAAATCTGTGTTATTTCATTACTAAAGTGCAGATTACGAGAAAGAACAGTAACTTGTGGTATGCTATAATTATTATTTAAGTGCATGACAAACTACTTTTGTGTATTCATAAAAAAGTAAAACAAAGTAGCATATTTCACATTTACTTGTGGAGCATTGTAAATGTTATGTTGAAAAGGAAGAGAGAGTTTGTGAAATAATAGTATATGCAAAGTTTATTTAAATTGTATTTTTTGGTTACATTTAAACAGAAATAATAATGTATCTTTTTCTTGTTTATTTTCTTGAATCTACTTGTCTACTTGAGCCAAACTGAAAAGTTGCTGTCTATTCTGCCAAACCGTCAAATACAAAAGTTGAGAAGTGATTCTGGAGTTATTCCTTGTGTTCCCCGCAGTTGACTGATGTGTTTTTTTCGAGTTAGAAGCAAAGTTGATGTGAAAAATTCCCAGATAACTCGACAGTAACCTAGAGATGTTCCTTTTCAGGAACTCGAGCTGCGCCGATGCCCACGCCCCCAGACTTTCAAATCCGTGTCTAGTGTGTGTTTGTGCACAGCTAAGACAAGAGAATAGAGGAGCATGGAGTGGCTCATAGATCAAGTCCATAGAATTTGACAAATGTGTGGGTGGTGGATCACCCAGCAGCGTCACAGATATCGGCCATGGAAACCCCTCCTAGCAGGGCCTTTGAGGCCGCCACACTGTGTGTTGAGTGCGCTCTGACTCCTAGCCTCGGCAGGAGACCAGAGGACTTGTAAGATATGTCGATGGCATCCACTATTCAATGGCTTAAAGTTAGCTTGGTCGCTGGAAGCCCCTTCTTGGGGGGACCGAAGCATATGAGCAACTGCTCTGACTTTCTCTACAGTGCAGCTCTGTGCTCGCACTGGGCACATACAGTTTAGCTGTACATACAGTTCTGCTGACCAGGCTTCCTGAAGGGAGGAGGGTTGAAGACCTGTAGTACTACTGGCTGAGGTGTGACCGTAGGTACCTTGGGACTGTAACCCGTTCGCGGGTACAGGAAGGCTTTGGCCATGCCAGGCGCAAAGTCGAGATGAGAAGGGGCCACTGAGAGGGCCTGAAGGTCACCTACTCTCCTCAGAGAACACAATGCTAGCAATAGTCTGGTCTTGATTGTCAACAGACGATCTGAAATCTCCTCTATGGGCTCAAATGGTGGCCCACAGAGGGCTTCTAACACAACAGCCAGCTCCCAGGTGGGCACCCGGGAACATACTGGTGGTCTCAACCTCAGCGCAACACGGAGGAAGCGTATGACCAGGGGTTCTTTACCAACTGTATGTCCACAGAGAGAAGAGTGGTAGGCCGAAATAGCTGCCAAGTAAACCTTCAGGGTGGAGTGAGTGACCCCAGTAGAGAATCTGGCCTGAAAAATTCCAGAACTGTACCGACTGGGCAATTAACTGGATCTTGCTGGCGTTCTCTACATCATGAAGTGAACAACTTCCATTTTAGGCCATATAGCTTGGACTGGAGAACAGGATGACAGGATCTCTGCTCCTACGTTTAGATGCCAGGGATTTTAGATGGCTCTTAGTGAGAGGGATCTGTCCCGGGCGCACACAAGGATCTGGTGTGCCAACTTGTACAAGGGGCGTGACTGCCGACCTCCTTATTGGTTGACGTAAGAGACAACTGAGGTGTTGTCGGTGCGCACCAACACGTGTTGATCTCTTACGTCTGTGAAGAAGTGTTTGAGTGCTCGAGATACTGCCAGCATTTCTAGGCAGTTGATGTGCCAACCACACCACAGACCTCGGGCCACTCGTGACCGCTCACCAACCAGTGAGGGACGCATTCGTCGCTAGCGTTATGTGGTGACCAGGATCTCCCAGCACTGGGCCCTGATTTAGGAACGAAAGTTTCCTCCACATGTCTAAGGTAGACTTGTAGTCAAGACCGCCTAAACCGAGACCAAGATACCAGAAGGTATTGAGACCAAGACAAGACCAAGACCAAGTCGAGACCAAGACCGATACCAAGTCGAGACCGAAGAAAAAAAAAACAGTGTTAGTGTTGAAGCTACGCAATAACTTGTATGAACAGCAGCATACTAGGGTTTACATTCAATACATATTAGACGGTATTACTTCAACTACAGGCAGAGCAATACAGATGCAGACCATGTTATGTGTGTGACTGAGTTCACTGTAAATGTTTTTTCAGACTGGATGAGATCAACTACTGTATGTGTAGCAATTGTATGACAGCTGTTACTGCACTATTAGAGGATTGAGACTTACTTAACTTTTGTATACTGTTGAGGACTGACATTACTGATACTGACTAGTTCATCTGACAAAAGAGAAAATACATAAAACTGACATTACTGAGCTATATGCGCTTAAAAGTAACATATTAAAATTTTACAATGGCATTGCTCAGTTCAACGTGTTGGGAAATCTGGAATTTTGTCCCGCGTCAGCATTTATTCAACAGTTAGTTGAATATAAATACCAAGACCAGTCTTCGAGACATACATCACTAGTCTAAGGCACGAACAATCTGGAATTTTGTCCCGCGTCAGCATTTATTCAACAGTTAGTTGAATATAAATACCAAGACCAGTCTTCGAGACATACATCACTAGTCTAAGGCACGAACAGCTCGGCGTGACACTTTGATCATGCAAAAGGGATTTACCCTCAGATATATGCCTTTGTTCCTGAACCACCACTGTAGGGGTCTCATGTACAGCAGGCCAATAGGTTTGACATTGAACGCAACTGCCATAAGGCCCAGCATTTTTTGAAACAGCTTGACAGTGAGTGACCAGCCTTCTTTTACTCTTGCGACAGCGGTGAGGATCGAATCTACTCGAGCAGGTGTCATACGAGCCCGCATCATGGTCGAGTCCCACACCACGCCTAGATTAGTGGTTCTGGAGAAAGAAAGCTGCTTTCAGTCTCAACCCAAATCGTTTCATGTGAGCGAGTACGACATCTTGATGTCTGCTCACTTCTTCCGGCGATCATGCTAATTTTTAGCCAGTCGTCGATATAGTTTAGTATGCGAATGCACTGGAGTTGCAGTGGAGCCAGTGCTGCATCCACACACTTCGTAAACATACAGGGTGAGAGTGCAAGGCCAAAGGGTAGTAACCGATATTGGTATGCTTTGCCCCCGAAAGCAGACCTCAGGAACTTCCTGTGTGAAGGAAGGATTGATACATGAGAGTCTACAATCTACACTCCCTCCAGAACTCTGAGATCTGCCAGTGAGCGACGCCTCATTGTACCATCACAAAGAGGCACAAAATCTCTTTTCAGAACATTCTCTTACACCATTCCTGGCTGGTGGAATGATCTTCTCATCACTATCCGAAATGCCAACTCGCTTACAACTTTCAAACGACTGCTGAAAACCCATCTCTTTCAACTCTACTTGACATCAAGTAGTAGACATCATTATGGACATGAAAAAAATAAATAAATAAAATTCTTAACCCTACTCTATCTTTCATTCTAGCTTGTACTTATTTGAACATTGCCTGTTATACGGTATTACTGTATGAGCACTTCCTAAGTTGTTTTTGCCTCTTTAGGACTAACTGCTTGATGTTTTTCCCACCTGTAAGTCGCTTTAGATAAAAGCGTCTGCTAAATGAATAAATGTAAATTTAAAATGTAAATAGTGTCTCATCGACGCAGCTCGAGTTCCTAAAAAGGAACCCTTCCTATTTGACTCGACTTTTTTATATTTAATCTTTTGTTTTTCAGCTAATCACTGTATTTGGTACCTGCAACTGTACAATAATAACAACAGTAAAGGAATTACAGGAATAATTCACCCAAAAATTTGAGGTGCTAATGTCCTAAAGAATATACATTTGCGGTATAAATACCAAAAACCTCAATATATTTTTAAAGCTTCTTTCTCGGGATCTCGGCTGGAACAGGTCGATTTTGGTCTGTAATTAATATTCAAGAGCCTCTCTTCTGATTGGCCTGTTGTTTTCTGAATGACTGTAATAAAGTGTTGTCTTTTGTTGTTATAGGCATGTCTAAATATTTCTTGCATCTCATGTCGTGTATGAAATAATGTCTGTGTGCATGTACATTGTTGTTATTTGTAACCATACGAACCTCTGTGGCGCTGTCCAACCGCCTTCAGCGGGAATATCGCCAGAATACTAGTTCCCACCCGGACCTGTTTTGCCCGAACACCTGTGGGGATTTCCGTCACAGGTGTTCGGCATTATCCTCTGTATTTAAGGGACCCATGGACTTCAGTTCAGTGCAAAGTTTTGCTAGTTTTACAACAACTCTAAGCACTCTTTGGATTACCTTTCGGACTGCTTTTGTTGATCACCTGGATTGTTTATTTCGTCTCCGATTCTCGCCTGTTGCCCCGAACTTTGCCTGGACTCTCGTTTACGACCCTCGCCTGATATCCCGATCCTCAAGCCCAAGTCTTATGGTACTGTCTCTGCCTTGTCTGATTTAAACATGTCTGCTCCAGATGACCACTGCATGTACGATTATGATTCTGACAATAAAACGTTGCACTTGGATCCACTGTCTGCCGCGCCTAGTTCACAGAAAACTTCGCCACCTACGGATCCAGCAACGAATCACGAGCTCACTCAGGAAGTTGCACGTCAGGGAGCCATGTTACATACCCACCACCAGCAGCTCGAGAAGCTAACGCGCTTATCGGAGGAAATGGGTCAGTCATTACAAACTTTAAATAGTTCCATGCAGGCTCTGAGTGCTGCTATAGCCACCATTTCACCACCACCAGCCTTTTCACTGCAATCACCGCCTAACCCAAGTAACACCGCACGAGTAGCACTTCCTAAAAAACTATGACGGTTCACCAGGGAAATGTCGAGGCTTTCTCATGCAGTGCAGCCTTTACATCAGTTGTCAGCCCGGCAGCTTCCTGGATGATGAAAGTAAAGTGTCACTCTTAGTTGGAAGAGCTTTAGACTGGGCAACGGCATTGTGGGAAGGCCAAGGAATTTCTTACATAAGCTAGTCTGATTTCATGCGCCGTTTCAAGGATGTTTTCGACCACGCCACTGACGGGCGCAAACCCAGTGAAGAAATCCTGAGCCTGAAACAGGGATCTAGCTCTGCCGCGGACTTCACTCTACACTTCCACACGCTGGCGGCACGCACCGGTTGGCCCCCGGAGCCACTCAAAGCGCTTTACAGGAAGGCTCTCTCCAAGGAGTTGCAGTCAGAGCTCGCCTGCCGCAATTCATGGAGCTAGCTATACAAGTAGACAATTTGATACGCTCCAGGCGCCCACGTACCTTCACGACGTCACATACTTTCTCCTCACCTGCCTCTCAACCCAGCCCTGAACCCATGCAGATTGGGAGGACGCATTTGACCGACGACGAACGCAATAAGAGGATCAGAGAGAACCTGTGCCTCTATTGTGGCCAGCCGGGTCACATATGTGCCAACCGCCCGGTCCGGCCTCCCCAAGCTGCCTCTACACGGGTGAGTTCAGGTCTTTCTGGCCATTCTATGAATCTACCAGTTACCATAGTAGTTAAAGGGAAAAAGATTGAAACTACTGCTTTTATTGATTCTGGGGCTGAGGGGAACTTCATTGATGAGACGTTTGCTAAGCACTTGTCTTTGCCTCTTCTTTCATGTGGCCTGCTGGTGTCGGTGGCAGCCCTAGATGGTCGTCCATTGGGTTCTGGAGAAGTATCCTGCACAACCCAGGATCTGAAACTACTCATTGGACCCTTACACTCTGAAAACATAAGACTATTCACTCTCCTGATCACGCCATCATCCTCGGCCTACCATGGCTAGAACTCCATGACCCCGACATCTCTTGGGTGGATCGCCAGATCATCCGTTGGTCTCCTCGCTGCCAATCGTTGTGTCTGAAACGCACTCAACCACCAGTCCTCCTCCACTCGTCAACCCGTCTCCTGAGGAGGACTTCAGCACATACCACGACTTAAAGGAGGCCTTCAGCAAGACCAAAGCCATTCTTCTCCCTCCACATCGACCCACCGACTGCGCTGTGGAACTGCCCGGGGCCGTCCCTCCTAAAGGCTGCATCTTTCCCCTATCTCAACCTGAGTCAGAATGCATGCAGAAGTACATCATAGAGGAAATAGAGAAGGGGTTCATCCGTCACTCCACATCGCCAGC
>JAUMHR010000076.1:18580749-18602268 GCA_032361145.1 Enteromius fasciolatus
ACTTTGGTCTTTGATTTGTATGTGTTTAAATGCCTGTGTCTTTTCTTTGCCTTTAGGTCTTGTTAAAGTTACGTGATTGTGTTTTCCTATTGTGTGCTCCATTTTGTTGCTTCCCCGTCAGCGTTTCTTTTGCTCTGTTTTTTTTTGTCATTAAATATTTTTTGATTAAATACCTTATGTTTCCTGGTTCCTCGCCGAACGTGACAAGTTTAGATTTTATATTTCAGTTAACATTTAATTTGTTTCAAGTAACTTTTTATGGTTGGGATGGGATATACTTTTATCCAATGTGATTTGATCATATGAAAACATTATTAGCCAATAATGTTGTCTAAAAGTAAAATTTTAAATAGAATTTCAGAATCTTAAGGAACTCCACTTCCACATTGAAGATTCTATAAGAATTCCAGTAGATGTTTGAAAACCATCAGTGCAACCAAGAATCATGAGCGTTATTTTGCTTTTGGTTCTGGTGATTACAAAAAAAATCCAAAGATTTACATCCATATTTTCCATATTAAAAAATAATAATAATAATAACTAAATTATAATAAAAATACACTCCAACCAAAAAATATTCATACACCATATATTTATATGAATTAAAGTGTGCATGGTACTATATGTACTGTTTATGTACATGAGAACAGCAAAATAAAGTAGAACCAGTCAAATTGTTTAAAAAAAAAAATAAAAAAAAAATGTATTAAGCATTTTGTGGTGATTGGTTGACCTAAACTGGTATTATCTTATTGTGTACTCACATTTAGCAACCGACAGCTATTCAACCTGATTCATTACATGCCTTTCTATCAAAACTTTCTGACATTATCAAGATGAATTTGAAACAGTTTAACTCTTGAGTTTGTCATATTTTATTACCATTTCACAGCGAATGCAATTTACAACTACAGCGAATAAACTGTGATAGTGTGAGAAATGTTGAAGGTGTTTGAATAAATTTTGGTTTGACTGTATATAAATAAGAACAGCATGATGAATCATGCATAGCAAAAAAAGGGACATTTATTAAACAGTAAACTGAGTCAGTTATGATTTTGTATTGTCTTTAACAGCCTGACTCTCCATGTATAAGCAGTTGTGAGTGGACCCAATATTTCTCTCAGCATGTCCATCCCTGCAGAGGGGAAAATAAGGTATGATTCACTCTTACTAAACAGAGGAGAGGAATTGGTGTTGGCAAGGTCTCTGTGCACACACTGGTCAGATGAAGAGAGCGCTCACGACCACAGACAGTGACCGACAAAACAAATCAACAGCTCATGTATACTGGAGCCACAGAACAGAAAGACAGGACAGCCGCCGGCTTATGAGAGACAGCTGCAGTCCTTCCAGCGTGGAGAAATAAAGAAATTAAATAAAAAGAATACAGATCACCAGCTGCCTTTTCGTTCCTTTTGCGCATTTACACATATTTAGCCTTTAGCCTAATGCACTGTAAAATCCAATTAGTTGACCTTACTCAAAAAAAGCATGCAAAACGATTGCCTTGAAAAAAACAAGTAAAGTTAAATAAGAATTGTAATTTGTACTTACAAAGGTTTATTTAGTGTTGTTAACTTACACACAAGTTCTGCTAACTCATGTAACAGTTCCTGCAACTTGGGATTTCTTAGTTGTAGTTACTTAAACATAAGTCTAATTTACTTGCTAAAAGCTCAATTGCATTTAAGAGCAATTAAGCCTCACTCAAGAAAATTGAGTGATCTAAATGTAGCAGGTTCCCTAGTGCTATGTAAAGCAGTTCAAGATCAAGGACCAGATCAGAAGACCATAACTTGCTCATGAGTACACTACCAAGATCCCGAGTGCTCCGCCTCAGCCTGCTCGTCGCCAAGCGGCACCCAGACTTCCTGCTCCGTCCCCCACTGAGGCACTCGATGCCACATAAATGGCCCGACATCAATCTGGCCATGGGCAAGGGATGCCACCCGCATCTCAGGGCCCAGCCAGGAATACCTGTAGCTCCAAGAAGCACCCCTAACACGGGGCGACCTGATTGGAAGCTTAGTTACAGCTTCTCAATCCCTCGCGGTGGTTGATACAGACGGTACGCCTACTACTACTTCGACGACTGGCTGATAATAGCTCGCGAGAGTTGTTGTGCAAGCACAGGGACCTGGTGCTATGGCACCTCAGCCATCTGGACCTTCAGGTCAACCGAGAGAAGAGCAAACTCTTCCCAGTGCAGAGGATTTCATATCTCGGCATGGAGCTGGACTCAGTCGCAATGACTGCCCGCCTCATGGGGGAGCACGCGCCCGCAGGCCAAACTGACATGTTTGCACTCATTCAGGCACAAAACAGCGTATGGCAGCTGCAGCCACAGTAACACTGCTGGGCTTGCTTCATATGAGACAGCTTCAGCATTGGTTATACGATCGAGTCCCAAGATGGGCATGGTACCATAGCACTCTTCGGAATGGTGTTTCTCTGGAGTGTCGCCACCTGTTCAGCCCATGGTCAGACCTTGCCCTCCTACAGGCCTGAGTGCCCCTGGGTCAAGTGTCCAGGCATGTTGTGGTCTACGCGAATGCCTCCTCCACGGACTGGGGTGCCGTATGCAACGGGCAAGCAGCTTTGGTGTCCCTGGACAGGCGCTCGACTGCTTTGGCATATCAATTGCCTCAAGTTGTTAGACATTTTTCTGGCCCTGCGTCACTTTCAACTGATGCACCACCACAGACACGTGCTGGTCTGCATGGACAGTACTGCAGCCGTAGCGTACATCAACCGACAGGGTGGTCTACGCTCCCGCCGCATGACACAATTCGCCCGGCATCAGCTCCTGTGAAGTCAGACGCGGCTGAAATCGCTGTGCGCTGTTCACATTCCAGGGACACTCAACCGTGTCACGGCAGTCCACCCACCCTGGAGAATGACGACTCCCCCCCCAGGTAGTCCAGCTGATTTGGAGCAACTTCAGCGAGGCAGAGATAGACCTCTTTGCCTCCCCCGAGTCCTCTCATTGGCAGTTGTTTTATTCCCTTGACGAGGCGCCCCTCGGCAGGGATGCACTGGCTCACATCTGGCCTCCAGGGCCCAAGTATGCCTTTCCCCCAGTAAGCCTCTTTGCACAGACCCTGTGCAAGATCAGGGAGAACGAGGAGCAGGTTCTGCTGGTAGCACCGTATTGGCCCTCCTGGACCTGGTTTGCCGACCAAGTGCTCCTCGCGGCAGCCCCTCCTTGGAAAATCCCCTTGAGGAGAGACCTTCTCTCTCAGGGGATGGGCACGATTTTGGCACCCGTGGTCCGATCTCTGGAACCTGCATGTGTGGTTCCTGGATGGGACGCGTCAGACCTCTCCGGCCTTTCAAGCGCTGTCATAGAGACCATCTCCCAAGCGAGAGCTCCCTCTACAAGGTAGACTTACGCTCTGAGATGGGGTCTGTTCGTCGACTGGTGTTCCTCTTGCGGAGAGGACCCACAGAGATACACAATCGCAGTTGTGCTTTCTTTCCTGCAAGAGAAGTTGGAGCGCAGGCTGCTCCCTTCGACTCTCACCCACCCACGCATATCACGATGCAGTGGTGGGTGCGTCCCTCGGGAAGCACCAACTCATCGTTCGGGTCCTCAGAGGTGCGCATCAGGTTAATCCCCCGAGACTGCACCTCGTACCCTCTTGGGATCTGGCCATCACCCTACATGGCCTGCGGCAGGCTCCCTTCGAGACCCTTCAGTCAGCAGATTGAAGACTGAAGACAGCACTCCTGACTGCGCTGGCCTCCATTAAGAAGGTGGGGGACCTACAAGCCTTCTCTGTCGACGAAGAGTGCCTAGAGTTCGGTCCGGCTGATTCTCACGTTGTCCTGAGACCCCGGCCTGGATACGTGCCCAAGGTTCCTACCACGCCCTTCCGGTAGTGAACCTGCAAGCTCTGCCTCGGAAAGAGAAAGACCCAGCCTTAGAGTTGTTGTGTCCTGTACGCGCATTGCGCCTCTACACTGACTGCACTCGGAGCCTCAGACGCTCAGAGCAGCTCTTTATTTGCTATAGTGGACAGCAGAAAGAGAATGCTGTCTCCAAACAGAGGTTGGTTCATTGGGCGGTTGAAGCCATCTCCCTGGCTTACTTGTACCAGGGAGAGCCGTGCCCCTTATGACTAAGAGCTCACACAGGGAAAGAGTGTTGCCTCATCCTATGCGTTGGCTCATGGTGCCTCTCTGGCAGATATCTGTAGGGCTGCGGGCTGGGTGACACCCAACACCTTCGCCAGGTTTTAAAACCTCCGCGTAGAGGCCTTGTCCTCCCGCGTCCTCACTGAATAAACATATTGAATTTTCTGAAATTCCACATGCAAGAACTGTGTGTTATGTCATGTGCTCCGCTCCCCCAACTACTTGCTTCAGTACAACTGGCAGCCCTGTTGGGCCCCAATCTGGCCCCCAGGGTCTTAAGGAAGGTAACGTTAAGTATTTCGTCTGTCGGTGGGGGGTCTCAGTGTAATGCGACCTCAAGAGTTGAGGCCTGTTCCATGGGTGTTCCCATATTTAACGTCAAAGTGATTCAGTAATCTTAGCGTCAGCACGCAAATTCAAATGGTTGCTTGCTCTCATGCACTCGCCTCTGTTACTACTTCTTCTGTTGTTTTGTTAACACATTAGCGCACAGCTGCCCCCCACTGGTGAATTAATATCATTAGTTTTGTTGTGGCGACCTGAATATTCTTAGTAAGGCTTACTCATAGCAGCAAGTCATTTTACTCACCAAAAATGACCTGTAACTTAATGAATCCTAGTAAGTATAACAACTAGGTAAAGGTACACTATTGGATTTTACAGTGTATCTGCTTTAATACAGCCCTGAACTTCCAGAATATTTCTAGCAAGAATTACTTTCATTATTTTATATTTTCTGTCATAACATATACTTTCCCACACCACTAGCGTTACAGACATGAAAACAGAGCTCTGGTTTTCTGAGATTTTAGTAGAGGTGTTTGTGTTGCACATCACAGAAGACAACTGAAATCTAGTTGATCTGAAGCTTTTTTTAAGCTATTTTCATCTTCTAAACTCTACATTTTTTGATGAAGTCATGTCGAAAACAAATATTCTCTGATAAAATAATCCATATGAATCCAATGTCTTTCCCGTCTGAGGTCACCTATAATGTGACAATGCCCATCCAAATCACGCACTATAAAAATCATCCATGAGAAAACAAGCTTGAACATGTATACACACTTATATCACCTCTGTAGAAAGTTCATCTCAGCCGCTACTCGGCAAAAAAACTTTATTTTTACTTAATATTTTTTAACACTCCATTTGTAACTCAAGTAATGTAATTTTATTGACATAAGTAACTGTAATTAAATTACTCATTGCTTTACTGCGTTACCGGGACAAGTAATTAGACTACAGTAATATACTGTTTAATCTAATTAATAATTATTAAACCCATCTCTCAATCAAAGGCCTGGTTAATAAAACGGTATCTGTATTTATCGAGAGTACACCTTCATAGCGATAGGGGGAAAAAAATTGTATAGTGCATGATATAGTGAGTATATCAAGTTATTATAACATGTTTATGTGTTCTGAATTAAAATCTGAATGATCAGCTTGGGTATTAAACTATGCATAAATACATGATGCTGTTTTGTTTGCGGTTGTTAATAATTTATGTTCATATGTTTAAAAAAAATCAATTACAGGTACCAACAGATATGGAACATTATATTGTGATTGTGACACAGCATTTCTGTACCTTCATCCCTTTCATCCCTAGTTTAGCACTGCCAATGAATCAATCAATCTTTGAATCAATCCAAAAAGATTGCTTGTTTGGGCTTGATAGTATTGAAAATGAAAAATACTTTGGAGAAAACACATTAAAAACTAATTTTTATATTAACTTATATAATATATAACTTATTTATATATTTATATTATTTTTATATTAACTATTTAATAGTTAATACTGCATTAAATCATTTATAAAGATGAGAATTGTAAGCAATTCTGTAATCCTTTAACAGCGTTTTACCTGATTTCCATTCCTCACTGAATCATTTAGTACTTTTGAAGGAATAAAAAAGAATAAGACTTCTTATTTCTCTTTACAATATAATAAATATGTATAATAATAAAATTATAACAAAATGTGATAATCATTTAGCAAATAAATAAATAAAAGACAGCTAACTGTGTTACAAACTAATAAACTGTGCTTTTATTTAGGTTAATTATACATACTAATACATTTTTAGCATTTTAACATTATTACTATTATTGTGTAATATTGATGTTTTATGAAAGGGGTCATATGATGTGATTTCAAGTTTTCCTTTCTCTTTGAAGTGTTACAAGTTGTAAGATCCCAGAAGTTGCAAAGATTAAAGTTTTAAAAGCAAAGAGATATTCTTTATAAAAGTTATGTCCACACCTCCTTAAAACAGCTCGTTTACGCAGTTGTGTTGCTGCCAGTTGCTGGACGTGCTGTCTGTCATTATGAAACTGCTTTGTTTGTGCTTCCAAAAGAGGACATAGCTAGAAATCAGTGGTCAAGTTGTATTTAAAACGCTGTTCCAGAACAGTTGTTGTAGTAGTAGAGTGTGTTCAGTGCATTTATGAAGGACAGTCTCCTAAAACCTGGAGTAGCCTATGCTGACTGTACACAGAGACTATTCAGAGACAATTCTACCATTGCATGGACAGTCTGACACTTCTGATTCACAACCTTTGAGTAAATTACATTTTCTCATTAAAATAATCTGCTAATTATTATTCAAAGGTGAGTTTTGAGCAATGGAGGTTAATGTTTGTTATTACTCTGATCATGAATGCAGATATGACGTGACACAGAAAAATTACAGTACTACAGTAAGTCATGGTAATAAGTAAATATGTCTTCACTGGATGCAACAAATGTCTGTTGTAACATGTTTTATTGTTTTGGTGTCAAAGTGCTGGGATGAGGCATCACATTATGGCAAGGGGCGTAACATTTCTGCCACATTTTTGCATTATTCGGCCAATCACAGGTTGCACAGGTGCACTTGATAGCTGGCCAATTAGAGCACACCTCACTTTTTTTTTAGAATGATGAGTTTTGTACAAATCTACCCGTTTCAGAAGGTGGGGCTTTGAGGAAAAACAATAATGTATGTGGAAAATAATGTGTTTTTTTTTTTTTTACTTAAACAGCAAAAACACATTACACCAAATTACACTAAATATATTTTTTATCAACATCATATGACCCCTTGAATGGACAATATGTATTAACAATATTTTGTAATTCAACAATAAAATAAGTAAATCATGCTTAAAATGTGGTCCATGGTTAATTTAAGCATAAAAACAAAGCATGAACTAATATGCACAAATTAAACTGCATTGTAAAAATAGTTTTCATCTGTAATACAATACTCTGTGTTTACAGCATTTTAAGCATCTTTTTTTTTCTTTAAAATACTACTTATGACATAACTTTATCTTGTAAAATTATTCAGTGTTTATACAGCTCTTTTTTAGTTTCTTAATGGAATCAGTTCTGAATAAGCAAAGTTTAGTCATTTGACTGAACTTCACTTTTCTGACAGATGATGAGCCTGAAGAAATGTGAAAGTCACCTCAGATGTGTCTCATCCGTGTTATTTTACTGATTTGACTTCTACAGCTGCTGTGATTAATTCATCCATCAGGTTGCCATGCATGAATCAATAAGCTCAATCCAGACCATTTATGTTCTTGTCTAGTGACCTGAGAGAAAGTTATGATCCCTTTTCATTTGTATAGTTTTTGCAGTGGAAGATTTCTAGACTGGTCTCTCTCATAAGAATGGAGGAATGGAGGGGGGGGCAAGTGTGTAATTAGCCCGTCAGCGTTATCAATCACAGTGCTGCGACAGGCTCATTTTTTATCATCAATTACCTCGAAAGCATTTGGACAATGATCAGACCATGGCCGTCTTTTTCTAGCTGAGGTTGTCAAGGCGTTAATGGAATTTTAAATCTCCTCTGCGGGGATCCACTTAAAGTGCAAGTCCCAATTAGTGAGAGGGTAATACGGCTAATCTCACAGGAGACCGTGATCAATAACCCAGCCGAAATATGGGCCCTGCCACAATAGAGAGCCATTTGTTCAATGGATTGCTACCACCCTCAAACTCAACAGGTTTGGTTGGTTGTCCAGAAGACAGGAATGGACTGAGACTAGAAAAAAAAAAACTTGGAATTGTGGAATTGAATAATACACTTTATCAATAAGATTATTGATATAAGTGAAGGGAAACACAGCCTTCTGGCCGACTGTGGAGCATTAACATTTGTGGTCACAACCTACTGGGCGAAGGAGACCCAGTAGGAGCACAGTCCGGAACTACTCTGCATATAGGTCAGGAGCGGGGCAGGAGGACTCAGGTTCGCCTTGGCTGAGGGGAACCACTGAGAAAGTGCACGGATCCTGTAGGAATGGCGCAGCAAGCCAACACCTGCCGGCCTTCCGCTCACCTGCTTTTTCTTCCACTGAAGACACGGGAGGACACTGCCTCTACGCGAAGACCTTAGAACTTAGAAGGTGTTGGGTGTCGCCCAGCCTGCAGCCCTACAGATATCTGCTAGAGTGGTGCCGTGAGCCAACGCATGGGATGAGGCAACACTCTGCTTTTGTGGAGTGGACGCTGACAACTAAGGAGCATGGCTCTCCCTGGCAAAGATAAGCTAACCTCAGATTGGAGACAGCATTCCCTTTCTGCTCTCCTCCATAGCAGACAAGAGCTGCTGGGTCGTCTGAAGTCGTCTGGGGTTCACTGACAGCCGCCCAGTCCTTGCTGTCAGTTAAGAGAGAGCATGAACTCGCAGGAACTCTTTTGTTTTTGAAGATCTCCTCCAGACTCGAACAAGGCATACAAATGCAGCGAGGCTCCAAAGCCAAAAGCTGCTGGTGCACTACATCCATGCCGTAGTGACGAGGTGCACCTGGATGTAATCAAGTGCACGCCAATATTCATTGGGCTTTTCATAATACTCAAAGGCGATTCAAATTCGAATTCAAATTTTATTTGTCACATTTGCATACATACACGGTATGACATGAAGTGAAATGTATTGCACGACTGCCCCAACAAATGTACTGATGTAGAGACCGAATCGCCTGCGGGAAGAAGCTCCTCCTCATTCTCTCTGTGTTGGCCTTCAGGGAGTGGAATCACTTTCCTGACCTCAACAGAGAGAAAAGTCCATTGTTGGGATGGGTGAGGTCCTTCACAATCTTCCTGGCCTTGGTCCAACACTGTCTGCTGTAGATTGAGGTAACGTCCCTAATCTCTGAGCAAATTATTAGAACTAATGGCATTGTATTTTAAGACGGGATGCCAGACTTAGACATAAATGGGTCTCCAACGAACGAACAGATGAAAATTCATTTCTAAAATAATCAAGTCTCTAAATTAAGACTAAAATTAAATTAAAATTAAATTAAAACTAAAAACACCTAAGTTTAGTATTATAATCTAAATTTAATAATAACTTAAATGTGGAGTCAGATTAGAACGAGGTTAAAAGTAAAAGTAAAACTTAAGACCTAAAGTAAAATTAGAAACTAAAATTAAAAGCAACAGTTAGGAGAATTCCGGAGAATCTCAGTAGCTGGGAAGTGAGACACGCAGCACCCGGAAGTAGACGGGACCTTACAAATGTTCTGATAGTCGTTTTCTGTGTTTTCTAGTTTCCCAATGAATCCCACAACCGCTTCCGTAAACACGTTGCCGGAACATGTCCCAGTCAAGTGCGTTCTGTAACACGGCCACCGATTGGTCCATCCAGCGCGTGACCTCCCTCTGAACGGGAATTTCCCGTTTTAGCCTTTGTTTGTATTTTGGCATGAGGAAGATGGCGGCATATTTAGATTTCCCAAACGGTGGATGGGATTGTGCCTTGTAGGCATCCTTTACTGTGGTGTAGCAGTGGTCCAGTGTCCTATCGCCCCTGGTGGGGCAGGTGATATGCTGATAAAAGTTCGTTGCTGCGCGTTTGAGGTTGGCACTGTTAAAGTCCCCCACCACAATGAGCGCAGCGTCCCGGTGCTGTGTGAGTGCTTCATGCAGCTAGCATAAGGCAGTGTCCGTGTCCGCTTGTGGTGGAATATAAACGGCGCTGACTATGAGCGATGTAAACTCCTGAGGTAGATAAAAAGGATGACACATGATGGACAGTAGTTCCAGGTTGGGTGTGCAGGAGCGTAGTAATTGAAATTACTGAAAGGATATATTGTTGACAGTTTTTTGCTCCGTTTAATGAAAGTAGTTCCAAACAAAGATCACAGCAGAACAGCTGTGCATATGGAACACACAGAGCTGTGGTGTTTTGTTAATGAATGATTCGCGTTTTTGAGTTTTTAATCATTTGAGTCAATGGTTCAGTGGTCCATTCATAAGGACAGGCATTTGCTTTATTTGTAAATGAATCAGCCATCTGAACAAATCGTTTGAAGGCTTCAATGAGTCACAAATTAAAATATCCACATGCTGCCACTGGTGGTTTTTATCTTTTTTCCAACATTTCATATTTATATACATATAATGCTACATATAAATTAAAACACCAAACATTATGCTGTTATAAGTTTGCATACAGTGTAAATGCACTCATGCTATATTTCAGCTACAATGAACTGTCTAATCTGAACGCTGAACCTGTTTTTTCTGCAGTGGAATGATCGATTTTGTAGATGTTGATTTCATATGATTGGTAACAGGTAACATTGGTAATATGAGTGGTAACATTATCTTATTATATTAAGTAAAATGATTAATAAAATGCAAGAATGTGTTATGAAAGATTATGCATGCATTCAATGCAGTTAAGGGAAAATGCCCTTTAAATATATCAAATCACTTGGAAATATGTAGGCTATATGCAGTATTACAGTAAGACAACAAGAAAATTGTGGTCAGTGGAAAAATGCTGAGTGGCTAGTAAATTCGGAAAACCACTAGCCATAGTGGCTGGTGAGAAAAAAAGTTAATGTCAAGACCTGGTTATGAGTCTAGTGATGTTTATGGAATTTATAAATGTGATATATGCATACTACATATGTAATATCTATCTATCTATTTATCTATCTATCTAACTACCTACCTACCTATCTATCATCTATCCATCCATCTCTGACAGACTTCAAAACTATCACAACTGTAGTGTTGAAGCAGGCAGGCGAAGACAGGACAGGCAAATATATTGATGCAGTTTTAATACGGATAATTCACAGGATATAAGCAAACAACACTAACACAAAGTAACGTTAATAATAGCATACCGACAAGACAAACTGAATGGGTTTTTAACATAAACACATTAGGGAGCAAATCAAGGCAGGTGAGGAGCACAGGTGGAGCGGGTAACTAATTAACAGAACAAGAACAGGAACAAAACCAAATAAGGAGACATGAAAACAAAACTAAAACTAAACAGTGACAGAGTGAAACAGAGACACAGCGTTGCATTACACCCCCCCCTGGCAAGGCGCGTCCTCGCGCCGTAACAGAAAAACACCCATGCATAATGCTCCCTTCAGGCGAGGGGCCCGGAGTTGATGGAGCAGACAGAAGGCCGATGAGCCCAGCCGACAGCGAAGGTCCGGAGGGCCAAGGTGGAGTGAGTGGCGCCGGCGCCCGATGTAGATGAGGGGATTTGGAAGTCCACAGCGGAGCTGGAGTGAGGGAGGACCAAGGCAGAGCTGGAGGAAGGGAGGGGCCATCCACCACCTTGGGACTCCGTCACTCCAGCTACGCCTCGTTACTCCGTCCTGCCAGCGGTGTCACCTTCGCTGTCGGCCGGGCTCATCGGCCTTCTGTCTGCTCCATCAACTCCGGGTCTCAGGTGCAGGGGAAGGCGTTGCGCGCTCAGGTGCTGGCTCTTGCAGCGTAACATACTCTAGAGAAAGCCCAGCAGGTGTAGCAGGATCGGGCCAAGGCGGCAGGTTCTCCTCCGTCACGGGCTCTGGTGGGTCAGGCCACGACAGTAGGTCCTCCTCCATTATTGGCTCAGGGGGTTCAGGCCACGGGTTTCAGCATTGTTACTCATTTAAATAAGCTTATTTGTTCAAGAAAATGGTCTTACATTATCATATTGCCAGCATTGAAAATGTTTTCTATTTTTTTGAGGAAAATGTGATTTCTTCTTTATTTTTTTAGTTTGTATTAATTTTATTTTTGTAAACTGAGCTTAGTACAATTCGGTCAGTGTCTGCAAATAATACAAACAATGCTGCCTTTATAATCAGGTAAAACAAGGAAAGTTAAGATTTATGAATGGTAGTGTAAAACAACACCATTCTACCCTGTCAAAAACGGTTCTGTACAAAGCAAGCCATTTCAGTGCATGTCCCTTTAAATGCTAACGAGCTCTGCTCACCCTGCCCCACTCTCCTGTAGGGTGACAAGCTGACCTCTGAGAAACTGTCAACTTTAGCCATGGAACTTGCTACCTAGGATATTATTAGGAAGGGTGATTTGCAAAGGTTCACAAAAAAATTGTGTGAATAGACCCATTTAGGTAGATCGGGGAGTAAATTCCCTTCAAAGAGTAATCCGCTGTGTCTTCAGCGGACAGTTGTCAGGAGTAAATGACAACTGTTATGGCCATTATTACATCTAAATACAAAATGCCTCAATTGCTCAGAAGACATACTTGTGTACATCTGCTCCGGTGTCGAAACAATAGCAGATTGATGGCAGCTCACTCAGGGTGGGTCTATCAACAGTGAATACTCAGCCAAGAATCTGAGAATAGCTTTATGTGAGAAAGGGGTTATTCATTTTTGGACTTAAAAAAAAAAATAAAAAAAGACACTAGGTGGATTTTTAGCATTATAGGGTGGTTGTGTACACACGCTGTAAATTCAGCATCCAATAACCCCTTTAATCACTTAATTTCAATTAAATTTGCAAAAAGGTCAATATTAATAAATAACAATGCTGAGTCAAGCATTGCATTAAGAAATACAGTTAAATCCCATAGCAATAAGTTTTGAGATTCAGAACAGTCAGAGAAGAAGGTCACGGCTAAAATATAGTTCAGTCACGGTGAATGCAACATGACATTGTTAAATATACAAGCCAATACAAATTATCAATACATCACAAGCAAGCAGTTATGAATCTTTAATGGGCAGAGTACAGGCAATGATTTCAAACCAACTCATAAGTGTGTTTACACTAAACTGAAGACTTCATAAAGGTTTCAAAATGCACCGTGCAACTTTTAATATTGATGAGAGGGTAATAAATATTCTATGAGTTAAAAGAAACCCTAACACTCTTGGCTTTGGGATCGCTTTTTCGACTGACTTAATCTTTTCGGAGCACAATATCATATGCTTTGTCTAAGTCCATAAAGGCTGCGGTTTAGGACAACTGAGGGACTCATGAGGGATTCTGTTCTGTCAGGAAACATAGGAACAGCCCAAAATTAGCTCGAAAAAGCTAAAGATAGAATTGTAATTCCTTTCTCCACTGACTCTCTTCTTCAATTTTAAATGAAACTTTGTTGACTTTCATGTTTGAGGAATCTTCTCTACACAGAGCGCAATCAATACTACCAGACAACATGAATTATTGATACACATATCCATATTTCTTCTGTATGCGCTGCCGCTGAGAGCTACGGCCTCATTATGAGGAGACTAGCGTCTTTGCTATGAATGGTTCAGCGCTAGCAGGCTAAACGCAGCATCTTTCGATAGATTAAGCGCCATTAAAACTACTTTAGCGTGACATGCTCTTCAAGGTGCCATCGGGTTGTCAAGGACACTGGCATAATGAGCCTAGACTTTACTTTCCCATTTAAACATGCCTGTAGATGCAAGGTTAGGGCCCTCAGCCAGCCGTGTGGCAAAGTGCAGTTTAGCAGCACAACGAGGCCAGTCTGTCAGTCATACGTTATTCCCGACAAGATCGTTGAGTGTATTAAGAGAACTTACTGTCACCTGAACATGTCTGGTTGGGATATATGACAACGTTTTGGCCTCAATAGGCCTTTGCAGCTGAAAATAGGTTCAAATCCTACCAAAGGAAGTCAAAACATACAGTTGGAGGTTTTAAGTGTGTATATTATGCCGTATAAGTTATAGCATAAATTATGCTGTGTTGTCAAATAGTATTCAATAGACACAAAAATGACTGGATGAGAAAACAAAATGCATGAATTGTGTGCTGACATTTCACCCATAAGTGCTCCAATTTTTTGAATCACCACATAAAATTATGTGCATAAGCTGTCATGTCCTGCAGTGTGATATGATATACTCCATCTAATGTGATTTTAAACAGCTATTTGCTAATTATTTTATAATTATTATGTGTACAGCTTTTAAAAGCTCATATTAAATGGAATCAACATGGAATTTTTTTTTTAAATCTATTTTTCTATTTTTTGAAATTTGGATTTAAATTTGAATATTATAAAAAAAATGTCACACTGCAGGACAAAATGAACTAGTGAAGGCAAAAATATGATTAATACACATTTGAAAATACACTTTGCAAAATTTGGAAAATTTTAACTTAAATCTTGATGTTGATTTAAATTTTAAAAGTGTCAACTATGCAATTTTATATGAAAAAAACATTATATATATATATATATATATATATATATATATATTTTTTTTAATATTATTTTTTTATTAAAGTCTTAAAATAATCAAAATACTGTTATATATATATATATAAAAACCCACTATTTAATTCACATACTTTATAGACACATAAACAAATGCACACAGCAGTGTCAGCATTTATTCGCACACTGTATTGTATCCAAAGCTCTCCATACACTGCTGGTCATTAGTAATTGTATTAATCAACACAATGTAATCAACTTTACTAATGATCGTTCCATCTCGTTAAGAGCCTTCCTCATGTTTTATTGAACACCCAATTAGACGGAGCATTCAGCGGTTAATTAGCATGCCAGGGCTCATGTTGTTGTTGTGGGCTCCCACTGTGTGTCAAACAGAGATGTGAGAGGATTTGCCAGGGGACGTTTCTAACCATGGTACTGTATGTGAATGCCCTACTTGAACTTCAGCTTCTGTGCTATCATCACATACCAACATAAAGCTTATCGTGAGGCTCTTTACAATGATTCTAATGCTACATCTTCTCTAACCAAATTCCCTAATTACTTCCCATAGTTACTTACATAGAATATTGAGCTCATCTATAAAGTATGTCATAGAATGTACTGCATGTATTCAAAAAAATCTTAGTCATTATAAGATGTTAAAGTTTATGATATTTTTTTTAAGTTAAACTTTCAAGAAATGAGATAAGTAAAAAGTTTTTTTTAAAACAGGGACACTGCTAATTGTGAGAAGCACCCTTCGCAAAAATTGCTTTTTCTTTTCGATGAAAGCATCTGCTAAAAAATAAAATCTTTAGAAAATTAAAGCTTTAATGCAAAATGTTGTTCTGTGTTGTTCTGTGCATTGTACAAAGTGGGATATTTTATGGTAAATGTCAAAAATGACTCCAGATTCAGTTGATGGTCATCTCACAGATGACTTGATGTCTGGCCAGTGACTGAGAATTAGAAGTGTAATATGATCATAGAATAACGTGTCTGTTCTCATTCCATCCAAACATGACTTATTATTTTTAGCTCGAATTATGGGTGGGAAAAGGTCACGGTTTGTCCCAAAAGATAAAACACAACATGATGAAATTGAATTTTCCTTCAGTTCCTTTTTGCACAGTTGTATTTTAAAGAAAATAAAAAGAAGCAGCATCAGTAAGAAAAGGTATAAAGAGCATAAAGCAAAAGTCTGGAGATTAAAACAACTAAACTGAGCAGCAGAAAGAGCAAATTAAAGAAATGTTTTGATAATAACATAGTTTCGAGTGGATCGCTGGACGAATTGCCCGCAGCTGTTAGCAATCAGCTAATCAATCCCCTTGTTACGATCGCCCAATCAAACCAGTTCCAAAGCACTACAAAAGCACAAGCTTCCCATTCATTGCCATTTCGCTTTTTGCAACAGGGCAGCTCGCAACAACTTCCCCAGAGAAACGCCAAGAGGACCTTGACAGAAACAGAACAAATATTTTCTTCTTTTGTTCTATGGCGGGTTGCAAACCATTTTCAGGTGCATACCGCCACCTAATGTATGGAGCGAGAATAAGAATGAACTATCCTTCTAAATCCTATTATTCAGCCCACTATTATCAATAAATATCATGGCTGCATTTATTTGTTTTTCAGGAGTTAGACCATCATACTGCTTGTAACTGTTCCTCAAAAAAAAAAAAAAATTGTCTCCTGTCAATGACTACGTTTACATGCGTGCGAATAATTCGATTATTTCCAATAATCAGAGTAAGGACTCAATCGCATTATGATGTTTACATGTCAAGAGCAAGTTTCACTCCCGTTTACATGCTATTTCTATATTCTTATTCACTAAGAATTGTGGTTAATTTTCTACTGCCATAACCACATATCCCACTGCATAGGACAAATTATGGACTCAGAAAGAGCGCAGATGCATTACCAAACCACCATCCGCTGCTTTCATTTATATTCCATGCTGTGCAGCCATTATCTGAAAACATGTAAATGCACCCAATGTCTCTCTTTTGTCTGCTGAATTGTTATCCTACCCTGATCCTAACTTCTCTTAATATCTGTTATCAGGTCTGTCACAAGGATTCCATCCCGGTGTTTCATGCATTCCCACCCAGTCTCATATTTGCCCCAACCTCCATTGGGATTGCCAGCACCGAACCCGACACCGTGGATGCTCTAATCAAGAAAGTCCCGCCCCACCAAGTTTCAACAGCCCTGTAAGAACTATACCCCATAGTCATCGCCGCCGCCCTCTGGGGCAAAGAATGGACTGCTTCTTGCATTCTAGTTCATTGCGACAATGAAGCGACAGTCCACTGCATAAACAAACACAGCTCCCACACCCATCATGCCCTTGCTCAGACGCCTTGTTTGGATTTCTGCCATCAATCAATTTGTCATTACTGCTAAGCATATTCCCGGTACAGACAATACCATTGCTGACTCCCTCTCTCGCTTTCTGTTACAGAAATTCAGGATGTTGACACCAGATGCCGACTCTCTACCAACCCCATTGCCTCCCTTTTCGCAACTGATATTCCCCTAAATCACCCATTAAGACCGCTTTACGATCATTCTCTCATTGCTATGATCCAAGCTGTTGCCCCCAGAACCCTGCAGTCCTACCTCACAGCCTGGAAAGTTTGCAAAACTTTCCACACTTGCTACAACCTCCCCTTCCCAGATTTTTCCCTACTATCTATCACCTCATTCATTCAATTCTTCTACAAATTATTACTCGGCTCCGTTTCCCCTGCTATCTCCAATGCCCAAACCAGCCTCATTATCAAAGGTTTCCAAAGAGAAAACCCTTCCCGCCCCGACCAGAGGCTTCCTATGGAGATCTTAACTCGCTGCATCTCCACCCTCCGCCAAGGCTACTGCAACCCTCTCATTGATCGCACCCTAGACGCTATGTTCACCGTTTCCTAAGAGTCTCCGAATTTACTTATAACCTCCTCTTCTAACTTCTTGTAACCCATCCATCCAACCCTTCAATTTCCGACCTTTCCATTTACAACCACAAAACCATGACCTTTTTCATTAAGCGCAGCAAGACAGACCAGCTCAATAAAAGTCACCATGTCTATATCTCCAAGCTTCAGTCCCCTACCCAACCTTACCAAACACTACGATCCTTCTTAACTTTCAGAAGCTTGTTCGCCTCCTCTCCCCACGAGCCCCTCTTCACTGATGAATTCAACCAACCTGCTACAAGGTCTTGGTTTCAAAAACACCTCAAAATCATCCTCTCAAAATCTGGAATCTCCCCAGAAAGATATTCCTCTCACTCCTTTGGATTGGAGCCGCCACTTCAGCAGCCGAAAGAGGCCTCGCTCCTAAGCAAATCCAAGCCTTAGGTTGCAGGACCTCTGAAGCTTTCAAAATTACATCCGCTTAGACCCCGCTTCCATCCAGCTAGCCATGCAAACCCTCTCCTATCCAAGCCAAAAGCCTCCACATAGGTCCTAAGCACCCACCCCATCTCCACAGAGACTAGCTACTTGACTCTCTTGCAAACTAATCCCAACACCACAGAGGTCAATCCTGCTACCTTACTCCGTCTCCGCAGAGACTTAGCTACCGCATCCTCCACAGAGGTCTATTCTAACCACCTCCACAAAGGCCAATCCCCAGCCACCTACCTTGTCTCCACAGAGACTCAGCAACCGCAACCTCAGCAGAGGTTCTTTCATACTCGCCTCTACAGAGAGTAATTCCTAGCTATTTCCATCCCGTCTCCACAGAGACCTAGCTACCGCTACCTCACAGAGGTTCGTTCATACCCACTTTCGCAGAGGTTAATCCCCAGCTACTTCCATTCCGTCTCCGCAGAGACCTAGCAACCACGACCTTCACAAAGGTTCATTTACCTTCATCCGCAGAGATTAATTCCCAGCTATCTCTTCCTCGTCTCCACAGAGACCTAGCAACCACTACCTTCGGAAAGGTTCACCATTCCCACCTCCGCAGAGGTTAATTCCCAGCTATCTCCTCCCCGTCTCCGCAGAAACCTAGCTACCATTACCTTCACAGAGGTCCATTCGTACCCACCTCCGCAGAGGTTAAATCCTAGCTATCTCCTTCCCGTCTCCACAGAGACCTAGCTACCTCCGCAGAGGCTTCCAGCCACCTAATCCCTCGTCTCCGCATAAGATCCGCAACCACTACCTCCGCAGAGGCCTTATTAACCTTCCTTCGTCCAGCACTCCTCCCTATTGCCCTTTTGGGGGGCCGCACTCTGGCTGCTGTCCTCTCTAAGCTCTTTTGGGGGGCAGCCGGAGTTCGAGCCGGACGCCGAGCCCTTACCCTCGCTAGGGTTCTAATCGCTAGGGTTCGAGCCCGCCGTTCTCCTGGCCCGCTCCCTGGACAGCACGCCAAACCCGCTTATCAATATTATATGAGGAAGCGTGAACACTTGAAAGAAAAAGAGAGCCAGAAAGCACGAAAAAAGCAAAACAAAAAGTAAAAGAGAAAAAAAAAAAAAAAACTAGATAAAAATGTTTGTCAAGACAAACTTTAAGTTACTTTAAGAGAAATCCGGAGCTTTCTCAAGCCAACTTAATTATAGAAGACAAAAAAAATTAACGAATCAAGAAAAAAATTGCAATAGAAAGGTCCTTTTAAAAAGAGCAAACTAAAGGATAGTATCAAAAAACATCAAAATAAGGAAATTAATGGATCACAAAAGAATAAAATTACAAAAGAGCAAAAGAATAAAGAAAGAATGAGTCTGAGAGGTAGTAAAAGATTTATGAAAGAAAGAAAGAATAAGGAATGAGAAAAAGAAACAAATCAATCATGAAATGACAAAAAAATAAAGGACAGAATGAAATAAGAAAGTGCAAAAGAACAGAAGAAAGGAAAGAAACAATGAAAAAGATTTGTAAAAGAACAAAATAATGAATGAAAAAAAGAATGAATGAAGAAAGAAAAGAATGAGGGAAAGAAACAAGAGTGGATGGAAAGAATGAATGAAGGTGAAAAAATAAGAAAATAATGAATCACAATAGTAAATGAAGGGAGAGTGAAAAAAAGAATCAATGAAAGAATCAAGAAAGAGCACAGAAGATAATTTAATCGCACAAGACTGAAACAATGAGGAGAGAACAAGCAAAAGAATGATCAGGAAAAATAAAGAAAAGAAAAAAAATAATCAAGAACAAGAGACAAAAAAAAGACAGACAGAATTCTGCACGATTCAATACAGTCACAGAGTTTGACTTTTGTTGAATTTATTCACTCATTCACAGAGACATATGAACTGTCAGAGTAATTCCAAGAAAAGCCAGAGCAGTCACACATGGGTTCAGAAAACCCCTCCCTTCAAAACACAGCAGCAGCCATTAGTTTCACTCGCTTCACACCTGACCGGCATGAGAAAAACACGCTTTCTATTTCATGTTGGACTTGAGCTTGAAATAAGGCCAATGTTGAGGGGACAACAATTTCTGAGAGCGGAATATTGTCGCTCTGCGTCTATGGAGAAAGCGGCTGCTACCTGCGCAGCTCGTGATAAATGAGAGCAGTCCAGAGAAAACGGGAAATAAATGCTTTAGAAAATATTGCTTTACAGAGCTCAATGGGCTGACTTCTGAAATGATCGTTATTTATGAGGAGAGGGCCGGCCAGATGACACAGCAAATTATTTTTAGTATATTTCATGCAACGGGATAGCAGTCGAAACCAGACAGGTATGGTCAGTTTGAGAGAGGGCCGCATTGTAGGGGAGGGGTGAACAAAATTGGTCAGTGAGCAGTACAGGCAGAAAAAAATAGAAATCGATAACCAATCTACAGGAGAAAAAAAAGCAGCCCTCTGTGTATCGTACGGAGAGGTTATCATAGCAGCTCCTGTAAATGAAGAGTCCTTCAGAGCGAACGGCCACTCTGAGATCGGTTTCACAGGGTTAGTGGGGTCGTGAAATGGCCGTCCCTGTCTTTACGCTGCATGGGATACATTAATGTCTGTTCAGCTGCTGTATGCTAGACGTAACAGCAACCTGACACAAAAATATGTGTTAATGCAGCAACTGACGGCAAGTGTTTCCACCTCAATTCAGATATTAAACACCTGGAGCTGTACTAGACTAAACTAAACTCTGTGCCTAGTGGTGTTTTTCAATATTGCACCGAATTCACCTGTATTGTGTATTTTAACAAGTTTTCAGAATGTATTTTTAGAAACAAATTTATTTTTCCAATCAAGTGTAACTTAATAGGAACACTCCATTATTTTTTAAAAATAGGCCCAATTTCCAACTCCCCTAGAGTTGAGTTTTACCATTTTCAAATCCATTTAGCCGATCTCTGTGTCTGGCAGTTGCACTTTTAGCATAGCTTAGATCATTGAATCTGATTAGACCGTTAGCATCTCGCGATGACCAAAGAGTTTTAGTATTTTTCGTATTTAAAACTTGAATCTTCTATAGTTACATCATGGACTAAGGCTGATGGTTAAAGAAAAGATGCGAATGCATTCGCAATGATAAGCTGAGGACTATTTTCAGGCACTACATTGTATTACTGCGTCTGCTGCAACCATGGTACGGCAGCCAAGTTCCTTGATTATTACGCCGGAATGAGAGTATAGTTCCTAGTCATATCAACCTAGAAAATCACAAGTTTTAATTTTCCATCTGTCTTAATACACAATTTAACTACAGGGACCTAATTTATAAAGACTTGCGTAGAAACCATCCTTGATTTTATCTAAGACCTTTTCTGATTTGATCGTAAGAGCGATTCAGAGAAATCGAACGTACGTACGAAATCCATGCGTACGCCAGTCATTCGGTTATAAATCACAAATGATCGTGGAATTGTGTGCAGCTGAATTTTCCGCCATCGAAACGCCCCTGCTTAATTAATTAACATATAAAATGAGCTCATTCCTAAAGCAAAAACTCTGTGACAATGGCAAG
>JAUMHR010000076.1:18648686-18672657 GCA_032361145.1 Enteromius fasciolatus
GCCAAGTGATTAGCACACCTGATTCTGATCATTTGAATGGGTGAGCGAAAACTTTTGGTAATATAGTGTATCTATCTTCATAAATCTGCTGCTATCAACCAAAAGAAGCACTGTAGGTCTTCCTGTGTGCTTCTGCCAAAATAAAAGCTTTAAAAAAACAATAACATTCATAAAAGTCGGTATTGAAATTTTACTGTTCTGGGAAATGAAAAAAATAAATGGACAAAAAATATTATTTTAGTAACTTCTTCATTCTAAGTTAAATTTTAATTCGCTATAATATATGCTAGAACATATAAAACATTTAGTGTTTTTTATTTTACTTTTTTTTTATACAAAAGCAACACAAATTTTGGTAGATTTATCCTCAAAACCAGAAAAAAAAGCAGTTGATGGGTTCTAAATAATATGATTTCTTTTTAATGCTTTTAACACGCATCATATAAATACGTATCATTTCAAAGTTCACCTTGAATATTTCAAAATTTTTACCGGAAAGCAAGGCAAAAGTATCCATTAAGGAATTACTCATTAAGGTTTTGGAAAAGAACCATGGAGTCTCTTCTTACTGTTCAGTGATCACGATTGTATATCTAGCACTAACAAAGGCAGCAAAAAAATCATTCAAAAGGCTAGACCATCCCGTCAGCAATTGATCGGCTGCCCACTAATTATGAGGAGCGATGGCAGTATTGTTTTCATATATTTTTATTTTTGTTTCCTCCTCTGCCGCACTGCTTACACGGGCCATTACTCTGTGAGACCGCAGGGAGAGGGTGGAAACGCTCTGTAAGATGGGATTTGACATCTGGTCAACGCAAGGGTGGCTAGAGATCAGGGGATCAAATCGATGAGGGTATGGGACCTCTTATGGGACCTGATGGACCATAAGCTGAATCATTTTCATTGGACTTTTTATTACATTTTTAAAATTTTATTTAAATTTTAGTATGTCAATGGGATATAACGGTTTACCTGAATATACTCTAGCTTTCTCTTGCTTTTCGACTCTCTTTAGACTTTCTGTATTTTACAAACCCATAAGTCACCCTGACAGATTTAAAGGAAGAATGCATGATATTTGTAATGCCAACAGTGACCAGTGTCAGACAAAGTCTTAAACAAGCCTCAGACAACATGTCCATAAATCTAAAAGCATGCAAAAAAGCTTGCTACAGACGTATTAAAAGGTTTTGGCATTGATCATAGGCCAGTGGCTCACAGGGGAAGCCATGCAACACGTGTGCAATGTTACATCACAGTCGCAGCTTCATAAAAGACAACAGACTAAAAGAAAAACGGTGAATCCTAACACTATTTTCTATCATGTGCAACATAAATCTTCTAAGATGTATTTTGATTTGCAGTATCATTTATAGAAATAAATACCCAAATTCAAAATGTACAAAAATAAAAAAATATATATTCTTAAATATTGTACGGGGCAGTTCAAACTAATTGAAAATGTGCTATATCATTCAGTATTGTTTTGTATTGCTTCGTACAGACATATCACCTGTGTAGAATGTTATTTGTTCAATCTAGTTAGGATGCAGCCTTAAAAAAAAGCTATGTAGGTTGTAGACAGCAAGGAATCCTTCTAGGTTAGAAAGAAGCTTTTGGCTGCCTATAAAAATAGATAAAACATGGTGCATTTGAATAGACATATAAAGTTACAACAATCATTTGAATTCGGATATACCACCTAAAATTCAAGGTACAAAAGTGTATCCCTCCAATGAAAGAGTGCAAAGTTCAGAGGCTGCTGCCAAAAAACAAATGAATAAAAGAGGATGTTTTAGAAACTGGACCCTTTCCAATCTTATGGTTGCCTGTCCACATACAGTGCTTTTAGTGTAGAGCTTATCTTTTGTAAAAATGCACTGCACTTAAAAGTAAGGATTGAAGAGGACATGCGATATGGCAAAGTTAGCCGGAGTCATGGTGCCATTCCAAGAACGCTCAAATTCCTCTTGGGTTCATCTTGTCTAATTTATTAGAGGTTGGAAAGAAATGACAGATGTTTTTTTTTTTTTTAAATGAATGAACCGGGTTCACCTGTGGGCCCCTGTTCCCCTGCTCTGAATCTACGAGTGGTTAAATTAGCACAGAGGTGCTGAGACATAGATCCTGTCAAGACTGCTGTACAGGAGCATGAACACACGCTCACACACACAGCATGCACTCAATTCCCTGGAAGCCACCACCAACCAGGAACACCAGTGAGGCACGAGCAGGAACTCTGCCAATGACAAGATCAACGGGGATAAAAGGAAAGTGACTGTAGCTCTGTTCCAAAACCTAGCGAGTGGCCTGGCACATTGCATAAAAAGGTACTTTAGTGTCTTATCTCTTGCTTCTACAGCATTGAGACACAAATTGCATAAAATGTTCTTTTCTTGGGAAAATGATTAGTTATGTTATCCAGCATGAAAAGATGCATTGAATGCTTTTAGTATTATTCTAGCTTGTCCAATTTCTCTGGCATTATTTACAGCATCCAAAAACTATAATTATACATCAATGCAATAATTTAGATGATCTAGTAAATTATAATTCAAATGCAATAACATTTTGAAGGCAACATTGCTTTCCCAGTGAAGGAAAGAATAAATCCCACAACGCACTGCCATGATCTTATAATATTTTTAAATAGTTTATAGGTTTATTTATAGCAATTTAATCATATTATTAAATGTTTTCAATACTAAAAATTAAATACAATTACTTCTCATAAAAATAACCATTTCTCTCTTTTGTTTGATATTTTTTTTATTAAGTTGGTTAACAAACCTAGATAAAGGTTGATTTTAAACCAAATAATATTTAATACTTAAATATTTAAATGTAATATTTAAACAAACTTAATATAATACTTCTACAAGCCTGTAGCATTACAGAGGATACAGGCAATTGATAATATAATATATAATATAATAATATATATGCTCATTTTAAATGAATGTTTTTCATAACATGAAAATGCTTCAATGCTTTGTATCATAAATTGGTCTTCTTTAGCTCAACTCACGCAGCACTTCACACAATCTCTAACTTTCCTGCCTATTTAGAGCACACCAATTGAATTACTTATGAGGTTGCATTTCAGGTCGGACGCTGCCTTAGAAGACAGCTGCTCATATAGATGTCCAGAGACCGGAACAGAGCCTGTATGTGTATATCTGTGTCTGGAACAAAGACGGACTCTGACAATATGCCTCTGTGTGCCTGCATTGTGCCACGCTGTAGAAAGCCTAACCTGCGGCTCTATTGGTCTCTCTTTCTGTCTGCTGCAGGGGCCTCCAATTACACAGGCTTAAGATTTGCCATATCACAAAGTAATTAACTGATTTCAGTCCAAATCCTGTGGAAGCTGCTTAGCTCTGCATCTTTTATTGGAGATCTTACATTACGGGAGCCATGTTTAATTTGGAGAGGGAGATCTCCTTTCCTAACCCTGACTGGAGCTGGTGAAAGGCGACATGTACCCAGGCAGCGGATGATCTCTCTTCGGATAATGAGGCATTGTGCTGAGATCCCTGGAGGAGCCAGAGGAGAGCGGGATATTGAGATGAAAGCTGGATCATCCAGGCAGCTGGGCTGATGCAGAGACGTCCTTATTGACCACACGCTGGTGACTTAAGAGGTGCACAGAAACACACACACACACACACACACACACACACTCGGAAGGACTCAACAACCCCTCGAAAGCATGTTTCTTATCTAACTGTGAACCATTCACCAATCAAACAGCTATTTAGACAGCACGCTTTATAGCAAACGGACTCCATTCCGGTACGTAGCATGCCATTTCCAAAACCCAATCAAGTCCTGATTAATATAAAAACAAGTCTCGCCTTATTGTTTCTCCTGTAATATCTCATTTCATTCAGAAAAGTGTCACGTAGCTGACACAACTATTTTCATCCGTGCTGTCCTGAAAAAATGACTTTCAAAAAGAGATGCATTGAAATTCAAAGCAAGTCTGTGAATGTTTGTGAGTGCATGTCATTGTCATGATACACACAGAGTGGCAGATAGTAAATTGAAGTGTCATATTAACGGTATAAAACCATCTCGACATCACACTGTCATATAAGAGTGCTTGCTATTTAACTCAGTTGCTTACGCACAGCAGCATGTTTTAAGCTGTCTATAAGCCTCAGGCGTATTTGTATTTGATGTAGGCAACATTTTGAGGCATTAAATGCCCCTGAGGCTGCTTTAATATGTAGCCAGCATAATTATGTTGGCTAAGTACTTAATATGCATAATTTGAATAATAATAATAATATAATATACAATATATGATATAACAATATACAAATATACAAAAAATGAAGGCACTCCAAAACAGATAAATCAATAGATAGATAAATAAAACCCATTGTACCCAATATAACAACATATGTACTATATTGCACACATATTGTATATGTAAAAAGGTATATCACAATGTTTTAGAACAAAGCCAAAAAAATGCTGTACTCAAACAGTACTCTCTAAATCAGACAAGAACAAACTGAAATATTTATTCTGCATGATATTAGGAAAGCCACAGAGATATTTGCTTTCAGAAGATTGGAACCAAAATAGGATTTTTTTAATATCTTTTATCATCAGATCTACAGTCAATACCCATGAGCTGACAGTTATTTCTCCTGCTGGGTTTCCTGACATGTCTCCTGTGTGGAGCTGGCAGTCAAAAGGAAAATCACTGAAAACTGCTATAAACAGACGTGTGGTTAATACCCACCTACAATACCCAGCTTAATCTGCCAAAAAGTCTAATTCAGCTTCACTAAAAGGTACCACAAACTGTGCTGTAGACAACCTAAGAAAACAACAACAAAAATATGTGAGGTTGTCAAATATTCAAAGCAGTGTTTTTTAATGTTCGCTAAGTCTAAAAATATGTTTTTGAGAAAAATGTAAAATCAATAAATAAATGCAATACAAATATTAGAAATGTTGCAAACAGAGAAAAAAAAAGTTAAAATCAACTGAAAACATATCAAATAAGTTCACTCAAAATCAAAAAATTGTGCATATTATGGGTAAAGAATGTTTGTGTTGTATTATGGGTTCATATTTTGGTTTTGGGAGTCCGTCAAGGTCTCATTTTTAGGGATATTAAAAAAAATAGACATGAGACGCAAGCACTGGATTAGCTAGCCAATCAGAGCACACTACGCTTTTTAGTACGACAGGCTTTGTACAAATCAACCTGTTTCAGAAAGGCGGGGCTTAAGGAAAAACAATAATGCACAGTATGTGGAAAATAATGTGCTTTTTGAACCTTAAACTGCACAAACACTGCATCACACGCAACATCACATGACCCCTTTCAAACTTTGCAGGGTATTTTTATTCGCTTAGAGCTGTGTTGCACACTGCATGAAAGGTCATTTCCAAAAATAGGGGCACTTTAAATACTATTTATGGCTAAATCGGATTAAGAATATAGCCTGTTAACGCCAAGGTGACGGCAAAGTTGTTTATGATAGCACATAGTGAAAGACGCAAACTCTTTTTTTTGCAACAACAGAAATGGCAGACTCATTCAGTCTCCAAAACTGGAGGTAAACGATTTATCCGGCTCAGATATGCCCCAATCCTGTTATTACAAGCGCAGTCTGTTCCAGAAACAAGCCGACCGCAACGGAACGACAGAGCTGTCACTGCTGATCTGAACCATCAAACTAGCACTAATCTTCCGGTGAAATCGGCTGGATTTATTTCTGACAATGAACAGTCTTTCAGTTTCATTACACAGGTCTATAGTGAATGACGTGAATTGAGAGGAAGTCTCGGTGTCAAGCCAAGCCACTGTTGATACAACAAGCTTGCGCTTTGGACGCAACACAATATAGCCTTCAATTCCTACATTAATTTAGTCAATCTGTCTAAACATATTTGAGCATGAGTCATGATGAAAACTATGAGACAGTCGCTGATTTGAAAAGAGACTCATCTGTTATGATGCACGTAACCTAATACTTTAACTAGTTTAACAATAAAGGGATAACGTACCGCATATTTAAACATACTTAATTAACTATTTTACTGTCTTGATGATCAATAAAAGATATTTTACTACTAGTATAATTTAAATACCCAAAAACCTTAAAAATACTATGTAAATACCATGCTATTAATTAATATGATACTCATGCTACATATCAAGATGTCACGAGTATCAGTATTTTTGCTTTTTTCTGTGATATAAGTATGGGATATATATAGATATGGCATATGTTGGTTGTTTGAGTGTTTGCCCATAGACTGGGGTGGCTGCAATTATCTTATGTGAAATTGAATTAACTAAACGTTATGAATTACGGATTAAGACGCCCACTTTTTTATGTGAGACTGCTAAGGAAGCTCCAATTATATATTTAGAACCACTGAAATGAGTCTGAGGTGGGGATGTGTGATTAAGGTTCATCTAAAGGCTATAAACAGCTGAGACGTCTGTGGCAAACACTAAAAAGCTTTTCCATCTACACAGCTTTAGTGCGTAGGCTCATTAATATATATATATATATATATATATATATATGTTAATTATCAAATACCAAAAAAGAAAAGGCCTTCACACAGTATTCATAGAAAAATGTTTGAAGAAAATGCTTCCAATAACATAGGTAAAATTCAACCAAAGACTACAAAGAAACTGTTAAACTTGTCATTTTGCAGTAGTTTTTGCTATTTTTTATTAGATTTTGTATATATGTTTCAACCATTTATTTCACTTTTGGTTAGTGCATCATTAAAGTAAATAGAAATCAGAAATGCTGCTTTGGCATGTTAATTTATTTCAAATAACACGTGTTTTTATTTCTTAGTTTTAGTTAAGTATAAAAGTCATCAGCTGTGATGAAAAAGAGGAGAAATAATTATTGTGTAGCAGCATGTCAATCTCATGCATCATCTTGATCCTTCATACCGCATGTTTACAAGCATAAATCTTACTTTTGAAGTGTGAATGGCCATGCGTTAAGTACTGTATCGCTCTCACAAGGCTCAATCATTGTACGATGGCTCAGGGGAGCCTGATTCCCTCTCCTCGTTTTTTTTTTTTCTTCCAATCTGGGGAGTTAAACCCACAGGCCTCACTGGAACAGCTTCCTAACTGTGAGGCAAAGCGCCTGCCAAGCGAGTAATGTGTTTAAAGAACAGCACTGGAACATCGCAGGTTTTATGTCCCATTTATCTCTCTGGCCCTCTGTTTTATATCCTCTTATTTTAACACACAGTATCTGTGAAACATAAGGCAGTGGTTCACAACTGCTGGGTTGTTTCCTAAAAAACAGGTCGTAGGTTCCGATAGGCTCTGTGACAATAGGGAATATGATGCTTAATGCCATAAATAAAACTTAACTAGCATATCACAATGTTAGACTAGAAAAAAAAAGTATACAGTAGGTTAACAAACCAACTTTGACCTTTTTAAATAAGCCAAGTCAAGTTCATGGTCAATTACATAATGTATTTTTTATTTTTCTAAATTTTGCACAATAGTCAGTTATGGTATTGTTGTATGGATCGTTCTTTGTGACTAATGCAAAATCTGGATCCTGGAGCAAAACCAGTTGAGAAGCACCAAAGTCTATGGATGTGAAATAAGAAAATCCCTTTCAATAACAGAAAAATTGTTCTAAAGATTTGTTTTCCAAGCCTGAAATTACTGATGAAATAAATACATAATCAGTCGTTACCAATCAAACGTGTAATGAGGAAAATAATCAAAAAATTATTAGGATTATGAATTAAAAAATAAACTACTAAAAACAGGATTTAGTGAGCAGTACTACGCACATCTTCGAGAAGAAAAGCTTCAAAAAAGCTCACACTGACCATTTGCAATGATAAAGCAAAAACTATAAGCTTTATGCAATTCATGAAGCCTATGTGAACATTAGGGTCAGGTACCGATCAAGTACCGATTCACATTAAATCAATTGGTACCAAATTTCAGGGCCTGAGAACGCATCGGATTACATATGTTACACAGAGACAGAAATAGAGAGACCTTGTGACATGATGTCACCCCTGCAGCTCTTTAAAACACAACAAACAATCACTTTTATTTATATAGCGCTTTTAACAGAACAGATGGTAGCAGAGCACTGAACATTATCAAGTAGAAGAACAGAGTGATGGTAATGTATGATGACGACATTAAACTATTTATTTATTAAATGCAGAGACTCTGAGTGTCTGTAATCAAGACGACAATAATCACTAAAACACAACACACAGGCAAACCAAAATGTTCTGAAGTGTGGTTACATTTCTAGGGTCAAATGGTTTCTCAAAAACTCCAATAGGAATTATACATTTTTGGGATGAATAAAATAAGGTGATACGAACAAGTGTATGTAAACATTAGAACAGAATGTTCCGCTAACCTCAATTTTGCACTGTATGCATGTTTGTTTACCAAAAAAATACATTTTAATTCTTATTTGATTAAAAATATTATAAATATTTAAAGATATGTCATGTCTTCATTTGATTTTCAGAAAAAAAAAAAAAAAACATAAAAAATTCTGGAAGAAAATAAAAAATGTAAGCCCCCTATGTTCAAAATGTTGAAATTGAGAGTTTTGGACTTACTCTCACTGAAATAAATGTTTTTGTTATTACAGAGTAAAAAAGGTACGGTTGGGTGAACATACAGTAAGAGTCTCAAAATGTGCCTTTATAAAAGCAGAGCATTTCTCTTGCAAAGGATTAAGAAAAACTTCAGGTGATGACAGAATCGTATGAGTTGATAACTGCTGTTCTAGTAAAAGAAGGGGAAGTTCTCAACTGCAGTGTCATGCCAACTACTGCACACTCTCATCTACAAAGTAAACCACGACATCCCGGGACATTAACAACTCAACGGCACACACCATCTGACAAAACCAGTCTGCTCAGGAAAACTCAGATGGTGCACTGCTTTCAGTAAACAAACATTTTACTGCAAGTTAACATTATTTTGTGGCTCTCTAGAATACTTCATTCTGATTGGCCAATCATGTGTTTTCAAAAAAATATTGGGAAGGAGTTATTGAAATTGGGGAAACGAAAGAATGTTCCTTTTATTCATTACATGTGTACTAGAGACGACAGGAGGCAATGTAATAATTTTAACCTGAAAGCTCAAACAAGTGTAATCCAAGCCATGCATCAATACAATGCTTTTAGTGGAATTCAACAAAGCTGTAGAGTTTGATCCACTTTAAAATCCACTAGCATGCTGTGGTAGTATTTCAGGGACAAATGTCGGATCTATAGTGACTACAACAGTTGTGTGCAAATCTAAGAGCAATTTGAATGAACTGTGACACATTAACACCTCTTCAAAGCGATTCAGACCTCAGTAGTCTTAAATCAGTTTTAAATCAGCAGTGGGGTTTGGTTAAAACACGTATTCACAAAAGTGAAATCAACACAGAAAAACTGAAATTTGACATTAAGGATAAAAAAGGTGAAGTTTGGTCACTTTCAGAATGTCTGTGTGCACACTTTTAAACTTCTGACATCCTGAATACCAAGCCAAACAGGTCACTCTTGCCTATTGACGAGCTGCTTCAGATCGGTGATTGATTTCCACAAAGACAACAATGCTTTCCCTTTGTGCAAACTACAGGAATGTCACCATAAATTCACCTGAGGCGAATCAATAGCTCAGACGAGGTAGGCAGAGAATCCTATCCAACTGCGCTCTCACTCAATACTGCCTCACAAAGACGGAATGCTTTTTCGCTGATGGATCGTCCTTCCTGTCACAGCTGGGTGGCGGCCATATCGGAAACGCTCTAGACAGTGACATACAGTCAGTTGTGTTGGTAATGTCACTGTTTAATAGCATGCGTCCTGCTTAAAGCCCATGCTACACTTTCCTGCTACTGGGAGAACTACCAGTATTAGTTAAACACAACAATAAATATTATACTCTAGAGATTATGGCTCTCAGAGTTTAAAGGAACCGTATGTAGAATTGACATCTTGTGGTTTTCACCCGGCCCCTTGACACACACTCGGGTTGCCATGATTGACGACACCAACAGGAACGAACACACATGACAATGAATTAAATGAAATGCACTGTATTTTCTGCCAAGCAGGCAACCTGGATGCCGAAACACTACTGACTTTGTGACTGGGAGATAGATGGAGGGTGGCGCTTCGGGCCAAAACAAAACATGACAACATAAACATCAGTTGAGGGCTGCAACTGCGCTTTTTCAATGAGAATATCCAGGCTGTACTACTGCTGTCAGTGAAACCAGTTCTTGAAATTAACATGTTTTCTTAATGCCTGTTGAACACAACAGAGACATTTTATGGTTATTACAACACATTTCTTACATACGGGTCTGTCTATTATGAGAAAACATCCTTCATCTCTGCATTCTTGAAAGGTTCTTTACTGGCATTGGTTCAGGTTACTGGTTCAAAAAGAACCTTTAACATGCATGGAATATTTCCAATTCACAAAAGGTTCTTTACTATGGAACAACGTTCATTAAAGTTTTAAAATGTTATTCAGCTGCTCACTAAAAATGTTCTCAACATCCTTATAATAGCTTCTGTATTGGCTTTGATGGTTGAGTAAATAACATTGAACAGCCCTTTTTGTTTTGATTTTTGGTTTTTCAAACCTTCTTAAAACAAGCATTTATTCTTGGTGAGAACATTTTAATAGTCTAAATAATCTTTTACCACTTTAAAGAACCTTCTCATGCAATGGGAAGTTTATCATGAAATTATATCTTGCATTCACCATGTACCTGACCAAGAAGGTTTCTTGGGCATCCTAAAATGGTTCTTAACATGAAGATTCTTCAAAATTACTGTTCTTTATTGAAATTTATGGTTCATTTAAGAACCTTTAACATCTTTGCACTTGTAAAACTAAAAATGGGTTATGTGTTTTGCCATAGAAGAACCATCTTGGGTTCCCCAAAAGCTCTCAAAAAATAAAGATTCCAAAAGGGTTTTTGGAGTGATGTCATATAAGGACCAAATTTTATACCAAAATTTCCTGAAAGAACTGAAGGAAAAAGTTCCGTGGATGTTTAAGGAAGGTTGAAGAGCCTTTCAGTTAATGTTTCTTGGCATGAGGAATATTTTAACAATATGCAAAAAAATGTTTTTCCACTTTAAAGAAGGTTTTGTGCAATGTCAAGGTTTCATGGCTGTTAAACGTTCTTCATGAATGAAAGCAAGAACCTTAATTTTTAACCGTGTGGAATCGTTCTTTATAGTGTAAAAAAGTTATTAAAAAATGGTTCCTTTAAAAAATGTTCTTTTTTGAAGCAAAAATAGTTCTTGCTGTGAAATCCCTCTTTTTGGAACCTTTATTTTTTGAGTTACAAGAAAGACATTAATATACGGCTTCTCTGAGCGGCACAATGCATACAAGCACATACGCGCATGCAAATTCACAACCCCCGTGTGTTTCCTTTCTTCTCAAATCTCCACACACACTTAGACATCATCTGTGTATCAAACACCCATCCGATCAGAATCAGAGCACTTTATTTCAGAGCTCATGGGGTCACAAGACACCATAAATATGATAATTCAGCCGTCTGTGGGGATAGGTGTTTGTTATTTGTGTTTGTTTGACAGAGCTGTACCCAGCTGTTTCGAAGTACGCCAATTTAAATTAGACCAAGACAGGAGTGCAGTGCGCCGATCTAAACTACACTAGAGCAAATCCGCCCCGTGAGCGAGTGCACGTCTGGTAATGCTGTGGATATGCATGCATGTGTTTGTTTGCATCTCATCTCTGTGTGTGTTTGTCATTAATTAATCAGTGCTTGTTTATTCTAGGCGGGGAAAGCCTGGATAAACAGCTTGGGTAATATTTGCAGAACGACAGTGAGGTTTGTTTGATGGACGCTGCTGGGATTCCGGTTGAACGTCTTCTTGCCACACACAAGGAAATAGAAGTCCTGCTAGAGCTGCAGCTGTGTACGTTCGGAAGTTCCTGCACTCCCCTACTGCGAATGCACAAACGAATGTGGGAAATCTTACGAAAGTCAATAGCCTGAAAACGCTTTCCTGATGATGTTGGGAGTTTGGTGGAGTATCGGGAACTTGGGATGCAGTCTTAATAAAGTCAGAATAGCAAGTCACACAAGCATTTCACACTGGGTTTGATGGCATGATCCCCAAAAAAAGGGTTTGTCCTTAAACTTTGTACTGCTTTGAAATAGTAGTACATTTGCGCAGTCAATCTGAACACAAGTATAGTTTTGTGTCGATTTGGTTTACATCAACAGAAGGGCTGCAAATGATGCAAACGACCTGAAATGCTAAGCAAGAGCAATTTCTGTGAAGAAAATTCACAGAAATTATTAGAGGGCTCTATATATTAGTATTAATGTTGAAAACAGTTTCAATGTATAAAAATTTCAGACTCAGTGTGCAATGGCCTTATGGCCAGGTTACACCAACCCTGATAACTATTAAGATAAAAATAACGATAAAGATATAGTTCAGCAGAGTCCACACCACAAATATAACGATAAAGGCATACAAAAATTATATAATCGGAATCAATTTCAGAATTATTTTTTTCCCAGCTGATGAGTGATAGAAACATTGACAGCCAATCAGAATCCATCTTGCTTTCATAAGCTCAAGAATTACACAAAAGTGCGCTTAGAATAAACAATATTGCTCGCTAGTGTGGACGCTAATATCGTTGTCTTTATAGTTATCATGATTGGGGTAAATGGGTCTTTATGCTGTATGCATGGATACACGTCTGGATAAATAATCTACATCAATCAGACTTATTACATTGACCTGAATTTTCTTTACAAATCTACTGAATACCCAACCTCAAAAGAGCTTTTCATCTACGCTGTGCATTGAAAACAATGACTAATAATCCATACAGCTAAAAATATAAAAAGCTCCATCCATTCTTTATCGGATCAGCCTACATTGTGTATTAAAGGGACTGTGGCACCCCGTCGGTGGACTCTAAGTGTTATTTTTCAAAGAACAGACTATTAGGGTGCAACGTAAACACTCTTTCACCCACACACACCTCTCATTACAGCATTATCCCAGTGGGTTCTTGTCCTGTTTATAGGCATCAGAGTTTGATAAAAGAGCATTTTTGTGCCTCGTTGATTTCTCATAATGAGTTCACCCATGGAGCTGATTCTTCTTTTTTTTCTTCTCTTTTTTGTAATTTTTCCCCCTCAATCTCTCACAGCCACAAAACAAGGTTCACGCTCATCCGTCTGGCCTTCGTTTCCTTCTCTCGGTCAGAGATGCGGGACTGATTCTTTGATCCGTTCTTCGGCTGAGGCCGGACACTCAATCTTCCTGAGTGTTTGTGTCTCACTGTGGATTGGGCTCATGTGTCTGGATGTGTAAAATGAGCTCGAATGGCTTTCGTATCTCCTCTCTGAAACCCTTATCTGATTCTACTGGAGGGAGAACAAAGACAACACACACACACATAAACTTTCTCCGTCTCCTATCGTTGCCATCTCCTGTTTCCAACATCATCTAACACAGAGAACATTTGATATTACTAACATCTTGCAAACTAAAAAATTGACTATACACACATCCAACTTCCAATATGTTACCCACCAATGGTGCAAAGGGCTTGACGACATAGCAAACAATGTATACTTTAAAAAATATTTATACTTGCTCTGAATTTAATTAAAGGGATAGTTTATCAAAAAAGAAAATGTGATGTTTATATGCTTACCCTCAAGGCATCCAAGATGTATGTGACTTTGTTTCTTTATTAGAAACAATTGTTTTGTGTCTTAAGACCTCAATGTATCATCTTGAGCCGAGTCTCGTCTGTGTAAGTTTGTTTTTTCTTTACAATGAGTCCCATTGACTGCCATTATATGACAGACTACAGCAGTCTGAGTTATGAATCTTTGTTCATATTCTACTAGGGCTGCACAATTTGGGAAAAATGTCACATTGCGATTAAAATACGATATATAAGTGTGGCTTAACTTGCTTGTTATCAAGGAAAATGCACACACAGATTACTAATAATGTTGCAATCTGTATTTCTCAACTGAGATACAGTATACAGTGTAATCTAGCAACAATGGTCTATTCGCGTCTTTGCATTGACTTAAATCACTCGCGCTTGACGCTTCATTCGCGTCCGGTGTGAACGCACCTTAACAGGTGCAGAGAAATGACATAAATCAAAGCGCATGGCTCACAGTGTTCGGAGAACACTGGAAAATACGACAGACAGATGCTTGTATATGCATATGCGCTGCTTATGCATGCAGTAAAACCGGCTTGTTTAACGCACCGCTTAATTCGCGCGAATCGCACTGAATGATTTTGAATTGCGTCTTTGCATTGACTTAACAAGTAAATCACTTGCGCTTAACACTTCATTCGTGTTTGGTGTGAACGCAAGAATCGATGTCTTGTTATGTCCACGTTTATTTAATATACAGTAATCGCAACATTTGATGTAACGTAATGTAATCGCATAGGCTGACATCGCAATTGCAACTGCGATATGATTAATCATGCAGCACTATGTTCTACTGACAAAACAAAGTCACCTACGTCTTGGATGCCCCGGGAGTAAGCGGATTTTTGGGTGAACTATCCCTTTAAAGGTGACATAGCATAAAAATCTGACTTTTCTAGGTTGTAAGTGCTAAAATCAAGTCCCATGTTGCAAAGGGATCTCATTATAGCAATACCGCCCCTTAATCTGTGCTGCCATTTTGATTTCACAAGTGACAATGGTTACCAGCTTTAATGCCATGGCGAAGCTGTAATAGCGCAGCTCTATTCTGGAAAAGGGAGCGGGGAGAAAAAGCTCATTTGCATTTAAAGAAACAGGCACGGAAATCAGAGTGTTTCTGCTTCCATTTAAAATAGCCATTTTCATAATGACACTCTTGGGACATCAGAGAATTATATTAAATCTTGCAAAAAGCCTCTGTTGTTAATTGGATATGAAGATACATAGGAAATAATTTCATTTGCTAGAAAGAATTTGCTAGAAAAATTCTAACTTGCCTGGCCAAACAACACTCACAGCAATAGGCACTAAACATATACTGTATGCATTCTTCGTGCCATTTCACTTAAGTATTTTTGCTGTCCAAATACCTTATGTTGTCTCCTCTACCTCAGCAAAGTGAATTCACACTTCCACTGCAATTAGAACCAGTGTCTCAACACTTTTAAACCGCAGATCTATAACCAGGACGGCGTCTATCTCCCTGATCTCAGCAACCTCTCACTTACATCGCTCTCACAGGAGCTTTGGGCTGTATGCATGGACTGCAGCGTCTGCAGGATAATCATAATCATGTCTCCAGAGAGATAGAGATGCGACACTTCAGGCCTAATCAATTGAAATTGTCAGTTCTTTTCTAATAGCAGCACGGAAAGCTAGATCAGGACTTAACGTCATGGCAGTTTGAGAATGTTGATAAAATTAAAACTATAAAATAATTTTATACTTTTAAGACCATAAAACAAAATAATAATCTCTCAGTCTCTCCCACTGCAAAAAAGACTGTTGAGCTTTCACTGGCAAGTTATGCATAAATAATAGTTTTAAATAGAGCTAAAATAAAAAACAAAAAGTTGTTTCAAATTTATTTTAAAATAAAAATATTTAAAAAATTAATAAACAGAGAAAATGTTAATTGTAAGAAAAAAAAGAAAAAAAAAAGATAATACAAATGTAAAAATATAAAAATGTAAAATAAAAAAATAAATGAATACATTTTAAAATCTTGAAAATGAAATTTTGTAGTATATATAGTGTATATATATATATATATATATATATTATAGTTTTGGCAACAATTTGACAAGTTAAGTTCAAAAGTACTAAAATTACACTAATTTTGAAATACAATAAAGCTAAAATGCATCATGCAACAACTAAAACATCATTTAAAATGAAAATTAAAACAGAAATCAAATAAAACCTAATTAAAATTAATAAATAACATCATTTATATATATATATATATACAAATATAAAACATAATTTAAAATTAAAATGAAAAGTAAAAGTAAAAACCAAATTAAAAATAATTAAAATAAAAAATAATTTTCTTAATAAAAACATTCATAATAAACATCAATCAATAAATATATACATATTAGGGCTGCACGATCTGGGAAAAATGTCACATTGCGATTATTAAGGTCAAAATTGCAATTTGCAATTGCGATATGATATATAAGTGGTTTGACTCAACTTGCTTGTTATCAAGGAAAATGAACACACAGATTACTAATAATGCTGCAATCTGTATTTCTCAACTGAGATACAGTATACAGTGTAATCTAGCAACAACAAATTAAAACTAAATTGTACAAAATTAAATAACTGTAACATCTTTACATTACTGAATTAAATTACATTCAATTAACATTAAAATAATATGAAAAAGTCAAAAGTACAGATAAATAAAACAAATACCCATTTTTATATTTGTATGTTGTCCCAAAACATTTTAGCAGGCTGTAACACATATTTTTCTTTCGGTGTCTCTTGCCCAGTGTGCCAATCATTTTCTCAAATCCCTCTTTGCTAAAAGCGCGTTCACACCTGAGGGAACTTGGGCGAATATATCTCGCTGTTTGCATGTAGTTGGATGCTTGAACATGTCGAGGTTACGCCTGTTTCACACAGCGGGGCGTAAGCGGCACGTATTTTTTTCGGTTCCCATGTTAACGGATGAGATCAAACAGGGGCGGCGCAGAAGGTGCAGAGAAATTACATAAATCAAAGCACATGGCACACAGTGTTCGAAGAAGAACGCTGGAATATACCACAGAAAGATGCTTGTCTATATAGCTTGCAGTACAAGCTGTCAGTATAAAAGCACAATCGGCGCGGTGCTCCTGCTCTTCATGTGCGCCGCTTCTGCACTGCTTATACGTGCAGTGTAAAATCGGCGTGTTTAACGCGCTGAATTTGCGCGAATCGTGCTGCAGGATGTCTAATTGCGTCTTTGCATTGACTTAAGGCTTCATTCGCGTTTAGTGTGAATGCAAAAAGGAATGTCTTGTTACGTCCACGAATGCATTTATTTATTTAATATAATCGCAACATTTGCTGAAATGTAATCACATAGGCTGACATCGCGATTGCGATATGATTAATCGTGCAGCACTAATACATATATATTAATAAACAGCAGTTTCCAAATAATAATAAAATATTTTTATATAAACATACATGCATACAAACAGAGACATATATAAAGCAATTCAACAATGAATTGCATTCTACAAAAACCAATAGTGGTGATCGAATGCCATTTTTTTATTACAACACAATCGCACCGAGCATAATTGTAGGTCTGGGGTTTGCGCAGGTGGCTTTTATTCACCTTAACTCAACAACCCGTCTGAAACCCTCGCTAGCTTCAGCACCAACAAGACATCTCGGCTAATAGGCTTTCAGATAAAAGCAGGAGTGAAAGAGTGAGCAAAGAACAGACTGCCCACCGTGAAAAGTTTCCAGGCGAGAAGAGCAAACCGTGGAGGAGAAGGGGGGAGTGCATGAGCGTGAACCGCTGTCTTTAATGAGCTACACCGCTCAAACCTGCTCATGGGTCAGAGATGTAACAAACCAAAAGACCCACCAACCTTAACGAGCACCAAGTCCAACAGCAGGTCAGGACTCAAATGGCATGAACGGAGAACAATAGTAAACAGCATGAGGAACAAGAAAAGTTTCATTAAAAAGAGCGAAGGAGAGTGAGAGAAAATGAACCTGGAGAGCTAGGAAAGGGAGGTAAAGACAGAAACAGCCTCACTAAATGGAAGACAGCTATATACACGCCATAAAATACAGCTGAAGACCCAGTGGGCGAATGCGCATAAAATATCATCGGCTGCTCCAATAATACTGCTTGCTGCCGTTTAGTACGATCTGTGACCTTTAAGACAAAATGATCATCTGTCTGCTGGTTATGTCAACTGATATAAGAGACCTTTCTCTCGGGCTCTCCCACTGTGAAAAAGACTAGTGAGCTTTCACTGCCAAGTTGTACGTGGTATTAGAGACAAAGCGAACAGCAGAATACAGCAGTATGGTTGGATCGATACCAAAATTCAGTATGATACAAGCCTCTGGTACTACGGTATTGGCCCTAAATTTATACCGTAGTCCAGTAACTTCAAAATCCTGTTTCAGAGAGGGAAAAAAAAAGTGTAGAAGGAACTGCTTCCTATAAAGAATTAACTGGAAAGCCTAAGAATTCATTCTGTTGACAGTTGGGTTTAGTTAGAAATAGAGCGTAGTATTGTGAAGGAAAAAATCTATTTCCAAGCTCACTAGCGATGTATTTTCATGTCCTTACATTCCTTTATTTGTGATCTTTCTACTCAACCACTGTCGCCTTTAGCTCGCTCTGGGGGGGTTGTAGGTAACAATCCTTGGTAAAGCTGCTTTAAAACAATATTTATGGCGGAAAGGGCTATACGGTACACATGACTGCAAAATTAACTAAAAGCTTTTATTTCAGGTTTAATATAATAATGGACGGAAAAAAGACACTCTATCAATTTAATACAAAGATAAGCATTATATAAATGTCACATAGCCAGACTATAAAGTCTATTTCAGGATGAATAAACAAAATGAGTCAGAAAACTTTAATATATATATATAACTAAATTAAAAACAATATGACATTTAAAAAAAGAAATGTAAAATAATAATAACAAAGGTGTAACGCAAACATGATTTAAAAAAGAGAGACTGAGACTACAATACAAAATCACTTCAAAATAAAAAGGTCTGCATCATGTAAAACAGAATTTTTCCATAGCCTTTTGAAATAAGATTTTGATGCACTCTGTAAAACGCCCTCCTCCCTGATCCACCGAAAGCTTTCATGAAAAGTATACTGCAAAAATGACTCTTGATACAGAAATCTTATACTAGCGTTTCTGCTGCATTTCAGAAACAATCTCTGTTTACACTACGCAACCTAAACTGCATGTCATGTGACCATTCATGTACGTACAACCATATATATGTATATATAGATTCCCCATTACTTAAATCATGGACGCATCTGTGTGCGTGGCGCAATCGAATGGGGAATCAACCAATACATATCTATGGGTACAACAATGAGCATGATATGAGTGGTTACGCTGTCATCAAGGATACAGATTTCATTGGTGATTTCAAATATGAAATTCAATCATAAGCTTTTTGGGGAATTTGATGTTTCCGCAATCAAAGAGATAGGAGCTGCACTTGGATGCCAGAGAGGTGCTTCAAAGATGTTAACCAGGAACACACTCTGTGTTGACTGGAACATCCCCCGGGTGTGTAAAACAGAAGATACTCATACAGGTTTGGAGCAACATGAGAGTGAGCAAATGACTGATTTTCATTTTTGGGTGAACTATCCATTTATTGCATGACTGGCCATGATTCACATCAGCACATATTCAGAATTTACCAACCATTAGTCATAAAACAAAAATCCTAAAAGGTGTGATAACCAAAATAGCATGTTTAATATACAGGGTCAGAGCGTTGGTGGATGATTGACAAGCAAAACTAAAATTCAAAGTTTTGGTTCAAGAAAGCTTAACATTACAAGTGGACGTCTGGGAAAATTGCTAAAATAAAGAATAATGGATCCTTAGAGAGTTTGAGAAAATGCATATATCATCTGTATTTGGATTACCCATTATTCATTAGCATTCAAAAGTGTTGCATCAGCATAGGGCCCAACAATTCAAGTGTATAATTGTTGCAATAATTATTTAGGATTTTATTGACCATGTTATAAAAAGTAAAAATGCCTTGTAATCATGTTTTCACAGCAGAGCAAACCAGACCCACAGGAGCCATTGGAAATGGACAGAGGAAGCTCCTCTCTTCTTTGCATGGCTGTATAAAAAAATACATAACAGCATAAAGCTTCTCTCACAGAGCTTTTAGACCCTCATCCACAAGAGGAACAACATCACACACACCGTTATAGGGTATAATGGGCAAAAGTGAGGATCTTGCCGGGTTATGGAGGGGCATAAATCTTTAATAGCACAAAGGCGAAGAAACAGGATATCAGTAAATGAAACTTAAGTGGATTTTCAGGCTTTTGTAGAAAGAGAAGTTATTCGGTAATGTGCTGAGAGTAGCGTAGGAGACAGAGAGAGTGGTTTGACTTTTTAAGGTCTTTCCCTGACCACTACAAGTGTTATATTATCCTGACACTTTCCTCATTTGATTAGACCAATGTGCTCTCATGACAATTCATATGCATTTGACGTAAAAAAAAAAATTCTATAAAACGTACATTTACTTTTTGATTATTTTTGTGTATTTTTTTTAGTTGTCATATCAATTACCTTGTTTGCAACTACATTATTAAACTTTTTAACATTTCTTCATATGAAACGATAACATTTTTTCTACAATGTTTCTACAAATAGGCCTTCATAATGTTAAACAAGACTTCATTTTAAACCCTTAAAATAAATAACATTTCTGCGATAGTTACTTATGGGCCATGGGCCGCAAAAGGGGTTTTCTCTGACATGCTGTGAATACACAAAAAAACTAAAACAATTAAATGAATAAAATTATTTTATTCCTGCACTGTAATTCAATTCTGTGAGAACACACCCAAATCCAAGTCTTTATTCGGCGATCTTCATCCCTATCTGAAGCAGCGAGAGAAGGCGTGGCCATAAACAGCAAAGCCCGAGTCGGATGATGCGTTTGTTCGGTACATACCGGTTACTTAGGTACAGGTGCCATAATGGTATCAGGTTTCGGTACCCAACCCTAGGGAAGATGAGGAAGGGAATGGGATTAAAAGCTTGCAGCCCAAGCCTGGTTGCAGGGTTGAGCCTTGTCAGTACCTGGATGGGAGACCTCCTGGGAAAACTAGGTTGCTGTTGGTAGAGGTGTTAGAGAGGCCAACAGGGAGTGCTCACCTTGTGGTCTGTGTGGGTCCTAATGCCCCAGTATAGTGACGGGGACACTATACTGTCAAAAGAGCACCGTCTTTCGGATGAGACGTTAAACCGAGGTCCTGACTCTCTGTGGTCATTAAATATTCCATGACACTCATCGTAAAGAGTAGGGGTATAACCCTGATGTCCTGGCCAAATTCCCACTGGCCCTTGTCTATCACGGCCTCCCAATAATTCCCATCCATAGATTGGCTGTATCTCTCTCTCCTCTCCACCTGTAGCTGGTGTGTGGTGAGCACACTGTCGCCGTTATCCTCCACACTGGTGGTAGTTGGAACATTGGAACTGGTTGGAACTTTGATTGCATAACTTAAAATCATCTTTTCCTGGGAAATTGGCATCAAGGAGAAATAATACACATTTTAATGCGAAGTTGAGACATGTGACACATGGAGGAACTTATTCAATAAATATTCCATTAACGGAAATTTGTAGAATATGTGCACATCTTGGTACTTCCGTCCAGCGCTTTTTTACATTATATCCCAAAATGTATATAAAAATAGGTGGATGGGAGCATAGCTATTGTCAATGTAATGCACACTTTATCTCAGCATACCGCGAGTCCTGCAGGAGATTTTGAGATTTTTTTCTTCCCAGTGAAAGCGTCTGGATCTGAGAAACACCCTGTGTTGTGAAAAGAGACAAAAAAAAAACACCTTTCAAAGTGTGAAGATCACAGATCTCTCTGAAATCACACTCAAGTGCGTCCCACCTTCCAGTGATACACAGAGACTCCAACGAATCCGGCCTCCCTGCCAGATATCCGCCATCCAAAAGAGTCTTCAGCGCTCCGCCTGTACCCGAGAGCCATCCTCAGTCCCACAGCAAGCACAAGCACCATGAAGGACCGTCTTATTTACATACTATCATATTCTATTTCTCATCTTTCTTTCATTCCAGCTTTATTTGTTTCCTATCTGTCCTGCTTGTTTTCCCTCCTCCTATTTTTTCACCCATTACAATTCCAATTTCATCCTTCCATTTCGTTCTCCTATTGCCTTCTCCCTGCCTTTTGAAATTTAATTTGGTGGCAGTCCTTCATAAATAACTTTCTCCCCACAGAGGTGTGCGGCCTTATTCAAACTGTAGCCTGGAGCACAAAGACATACTGATTAACAGAGTCTCTCTCTCTTTCTCTCTCAGTGTCTCTATAATCCTCTGTTATCCAGGGCTGCTGTTGTACTGTCCCTTGCTCTTCTGAGCGATGCATTAACATCCTGCAGCGGTAAAAGATTAATACTGTATAAATGAGGATGGGAGCACCACAGGGGTGGATTGGTGGCCTAGATTAACATTAGAGTGCCGCGGGCTAAAGGTTTGCCAGACAGCCTCACCATGAGCTCCCTAATGCAAGTACCGAACACTCCTGAGCACAGATTGGGATCGTTTAGCTGTATCGAACCCGTGTCACATCCATCCTAAGCTGTAAACAAAGAGCGTGTGCATTATTTAAAGGAACAGTTAGACCAAAAATGAAAACTGTGGCATCGTGTGACAGAATTAAGTCTTCTGAAGCCCTAAGTCGACCCAGAAGGAATCCGCAGACTGCATGGATTTTGGGGGTATATTTGCAGAATGGATTTAAACGTAGTAATATTAAATAGAGCTGAAAGTACAAAATCACCAAATGTTACTGATTGTCATATCCCAGATTTGAATCAAGACAAAAGTCTATGCATTATATATGATTTTTTTTTTTTTATTATTACACCGTACACACACACACATACATATATGTATGTATGTGTATATTTATCATCTCTATATAAATACACACTCATAAATCATATATTTTTAAAAGAGTTACATTTCTACATTTATAAATTCGTATTGTTGCACTTTAAATTATATAAAATATTATTTAATATATAAAGATTTCCTAAATATATACTGTATACATAGATGTGTTTTCATTTACATATACTTAATAAATAATCATTATTAATCATTTGCCAGCACTAAATGTTTTACTTTTTTTTTTTTTTTTGCTGCTATATGCGCTCTGAAGGTTTGGGTTTGATACGTATTTTTTTAATGTTTTTTCATCTCTCATGATCACTTGACCACAAGGCTGCATTTATTTGATTAAAAATATAGCAAAAACTACGGAGCTCCTGAAGGGACATGGTCTAGGACAAATATCGGGGTGGATAAAAAGAAATTCAAGGTGGAAAGATAAAAAAAAAAAAAATTCAAATCTTTTGCGTTCTCTCGCAAAACTTTCGTGTTCTCTGGCATATCCAGTTGAGTTCAGATAAACACTTTCCGTTTACTTTACGCTTCCAGAGGATTAGACAGCTGCGTAATAAAGCAGTTCTTCATCACTAGAGGCGGTGCTGCAGAGACCGAAAGCGAGAGCGATCATAACGCGCTTATGGAACCATCAGCTGTCAAACGCTCTTGTGGTACTTTGATGTTATAGATTCCAACAAAAGCGCGAAGCACTATGCAGATGACTTGAGAGAGAACAACAGGTGTGTTCAACTTGAAGCGGCGTTACAGCCATATCCAATGCATTTAACAACTGATGCTTCCATAAGCGCTTTATGATCGCTCTCCCTTTGATGTCATACACTGAACGGTCGCTGCAGCGCCGCTTCAAGTCGAACACACCTAACCCTTTTTCTCATAATATCCTTTTCAGGTGTCTTTCACTGACGTCAAAACTGTGCTTTAAAAAAACAGCAATAGTCTGAAATTTTATTACGATTAAACATGTTTTACGTTTTTCTATTTGAATATATTTTAAAACTGTAATTTATTCCTGTGATGGCAAAGTTGAATTTTTAGCATCATTACTCTAGTCTTCAGTTTCAGAAATCATTCTAACGTGTTGTTTTGCCAGTCAAGAAGTGTTGTACGACTCGACTCGGTACGGTACGGCACGGCACGGCACGGCACGGCTCAGTTCGGCTCGGTTTGCGCTTCCACTGCAGTTTAGTACCGCTTTAGAGTG